>PVJA010007994.1:34674-66266 GCA_004027025.1 Myocastor coypus | reverse complement strand
GCGGTGGGGTTTGGGCTGGGCTGGGACAGGAAGTTAGTCGCGGGAACGCAGAGGCGGGGTAGAGGGGCGCAGGGGCTTACCCGCAGCGGGTGCGCAGGCTCAGCTCCCAGCGGTGGGGTTTTCAATGGTACGATTTTAAGACACCAAACTTGTACTTTGTATAGCAACAATAGGAAATGAGTATGCCTTGCAAACCAAATTGTTTCTTCAATGTAGTGAATTCACCACAAGAGGCACTAGAGCACTTATGCTAACACATTGTAGTGATGTTCTAAGCTTGAAACCAGCCGACCAGTGGCAGTGGAGTGCTAAGCACCACTGCTGCGCTGAGCAGTCATGAAAGTGAGACACCTGTGGGCACATGTAATGACTGGAGTGAGTGGCCCAACGTGGAGAGAGACTGGGCCTGCACAAGAAGCAAATGACTGCTGATCTCCTTTACATCAAATGTAAGACAAGACTTAGGGCTAAAAATGTTTGAATAGTTGTTCCACCTGGGGCAAAAGAGGGGTCTTTCTGTGGTGTGAATGCTTGTTCTTAAATTTTGGCTATGGTTATACAAGGGTGCACACTTTGGAAAGATTCATCCACTTTGCATATTTAATTTAGACTATAATTAAAAGTTTAGAAATAACTTAAAAAATATGCCCCAGAAATGTAGTTTTTAAAACAACAGAGGAAGATTCAAATCTTTGTGAAATTTAAAACATCAAAAAATTAATTTGATTTTAAAGGTTTGTTTTGAATAAAGTCATAACGAATATTAATCAAGGTCTTTTGGGAGTTATACGTAAAAACTGAAACATTCTTTTAAGCCCTGAGGTCCTTACCTGAAGTGTGGAATGTCCCCAGAGAACTTGAAGCCATGCATAACTAATTGAACAGGTAATTGAAATATACATAGAAAAATATTCCCTCAAGCTGACATAATGACAATGTTTCCTAATTATTTCCCATGTCCCTATTGACAGTGTAATGTAGGCTGCACATTAGTTGTATGCACTCTGGCTTGTCTTTCCACTCCTGGAAAGTTTTGTAATACTAGTGATTAATAGACACTGTGATACCTCCCGTGCCCGGTGTACTGTGCTTGGGGTGTAGAAAACAAAGGATGCAGAAAGCCATAACCCAGGTTCTACAACAAGTTGCAAATAATACATTAGGATGTTACTTTATCTCTACCTGTACAGAAAGAAAAGGCATCCCACTCTCACAGTGCAAGTCTTAATTCCTTATGCTAATACCCATTTTATAAGGTCCAAGAACACAACCAAGAGGATATTTATAGATAACCTGTTCTTTTACATGAAGAAAGACACTTTACTAATTTTCTTCCAGTTCACCACTTCTTTCAAATTTCAGTTAAATTAATGTACATTAAGTTTCTTATTATATCCAAAGACCTTAAGACAATAAGATTTTTTAAAAATAAGAAGAAAGTCCTGTGCCAACAGAAATCACTCACTGTGTAAGTACTCATGATTTATTAATGTTAGTACTTCATTATGGCATTGCTGAAAAAAAATCTCTTTGGGCCAGCTGTATAGCTCAGTAAATTAAGGCACCTGCTTAGGCAGACACATGGATGGTGGTTCCACCCCTGTCATGCTGTGCCTGCCCTCCCCCCAGGGTGTGCTGAGACAGCAATTGAGATTGCACATGGTGGCACATGCCTGTAATCCCAGCTCTTGGGAGGCTGAAAACAGATGGATCACTATGAGCTTGGTCTAGTAGTGAGACCCTGAACACCTTGCATACCCTTTCCTAAACTCCAAAAGAAAGAAAGAAAGAAAGAAAGAAAGAAAGAAAGAAAGAAAGAAAGAAAGAAAAAAAGAAAGAAAGGAAATATCTCAACTACCACCATATGAGAGGTTATGATGAGATTTGAAACACTAACATTTTGTGTATATGTAGTGATCAAAACATTTAATGAATATTCAAATTTTCACAAGATGATTACAATTCCAGACAAATTTCTATTAATCACCATCAAAATTTTACCCCTCACACTTGTCCTGTCATTGTTGCTATTTTCTGAAGAAGTTCTAGAAGTCTTCTGTGGTGATTTTCTTTAGATGTACTTCTGTGGCTGCTTCAGTGTCCTGGATTGACACAGAAGTTTTCACGGTCATTTTGATTTAAAGGAAAAATGATAATTTGTTTTGTGCCAGATGTGGTAAATAAGGTAGATGGGGAAATGCCATGCTGTTTCTACGAGCCTGCCTCTCCACTGGACGGCACGTGGCAATCGTCACATTTTTTACATCACACCTTGCAAATACAGTAAAAAGGACTTCTAGAATTGCCTCAATGAGTGGCTAGAAGTAAGACGTGTTTTCAAAGTTGCAGGAAGTATGTTTAGGAAGAGTAATGGAAAATGTGTCTTCTACTGTAATAAGTAGTTTTAGTTAAACACACAATGTATTTTTGTTCAGTTTTTGCATAGACTCTTATTGTTCATCATCTATACTAAAGCAGCCTTATAATTCTACATGATAAATGGCAAAGCTTTAAGTTATAACACAGGATCAAGCAAAGATCCTTAGTCTTTATAATTTAGTTGTAAAAACTTTGTCCTTGTATCTATACGGGAAATTAAACTAGGAAGTAATGACTGACATACAATTTTTTGCCTCTCTCACTTCCATGTTGTGTACCCTTCCATTCTTCACATAAATTATCCTCCCTTGTATATTGCTCTAAGTCAGTGGTTCTCAACTTGTGGGTCACAACCCCGGCGGGGGTCGAACAACCAAAACACAGGAGTCGCCTAAAGCCATCGGAAAATACATATTTAAACCTATGCTACGCCATGGTGAAATGTTATTTATTGGAATTAGTAATTTGAAGTAGCCACCAAAATTATTTCTTTTCATTTGGGGTCACCACAACATGAGGAACTGTATTGTGGGGTCACAGCATTAGAAAGGTTGCGAACCACTGCGAGTCTAAGTAGACCATTCACATAAGTCCACAAGTCATCTTAGTTATAGGTGCTTATCCCAGGAAGTGGCAACCAGACCAAAGGCAAGCAGGCTCGGAAAATTTCTTAAAGGATATTCAAATTGGAGCCTAAGAGAATTCAAGACTTTGAATAAAAATTAATCAAATTTGAAAATGAAGACAATAGAAAGTGACTATAAAGAAAAGACTCCTTAGATACATAACTAAAATGATGTTGTTAAGGTTATCAATCTAATTTAAAAAGGAGCAAACAATCTGAATGGGTATTTTTCTAAATAAGAAGTGGACCAAGAAAAAATGAGGAGAGGTTTATGTTACTAGTCATAAAGGAAATGCAAACAAAATCCAAAACTACACACTACTTTATAATTTAGCCTCATGGAGATTTCATTCAAAAAGGCAGAGAGTATCAAATGCTAGCAAAGGTGTAGAAATCTTGGGTTATGGTAATGTTTGCATAGCTTTGTGCATATTCTAAGTAAAAAAGGAGGAAGGAAGGCAGGAAGAAAAGAAATTTTTAAAAAATCTATTAGTTGTGTGAATTTAACATATATTTCAATATAAGTCAAAATGGATTAAAGATCTAAATATTAAACAGCAACACTAAATCTTGTGGAAGAGAAAGTAGGTAGAAATCTTGAAGACATAGGCAAACAATTCATGAACACAAATCAAAATGTACCTGTAAGAATTAACAACTGGGACCTCCTCTTGTTGAGAAGATTTACACATCTAAAGAAATTATCAGCAGAGTGAAAAAACAACCCACAAATTTGGAAAAATCTTAAGCATTCAGACGAAAGGTCTTCTCTCTAGAATTTATAAAGCACTAAAAAACATTCATCAAAGATTTGTTAAAGGAAAACTAGAAAAAAAATAATAGGTGCATCAATTTGTTTTAGTGTTTTACTTTTCATGGCTCAGCTGAAATATCTGTGAGTACTCATAATTCCTTTATAAGTACTGATTTGTATATTTGGAAATGAAGGTTATTTCACTCCCTTAATAGTATGTATATGTCTATTAAATATCCAAAACTTTAAAATTCCTGAATAAAACTGGATTCCTTTAAATTTAAGACAGTACATTTAAGACATTTCCTTGGATAACACCTACCACCACTCTCTTGGTGGATTACTTCCTTTAGCAAAAGTTGAACATAAAGAATACATTTGATTTTTGTTTTGACATACATCTGGTGGTTGTAATGCCAGCTTATGGTTCCATGGCTTGGATTTTGATACGGCTCTGCCTCTAAAAAGTATCTGTTCTTGAGTAGTTTTGTTCAATTGCAAACAGGAATAGCAATGACATCAAAATTTTTTAAAGTTGGTGTGAAATACTTGACACATGGTAGGCACCGACAGATGTTAAACACTATTGATTATCCCCAGAGCAAAGAGACTTGGAAGGTATCATTTCCACAATTAATGAACTAACAAGTCTTTTTGATTTTTTTCTTTCTTAAATGAATCTTATGTTATATCTGGTAAGCTGAACACCTAATGTAAAATATCATCATGTAATACAGCAACCATTGTTGAATTCCTGTTACCTTGTTTAGTGAGATTTTGTACCATTTCTAATCTTTTTCCATCACTACTTTGTAGTCCTTAAAAATGAAAAAACTAAAAGTAAATAAAATAAAATATACAAGTGAAAGTAACATTTAGAATCTGCTCCAATCTAGATCAGTAATTTTAGGTAGTTGTTTTCTTAAGGGGAGAGTTTTGGCCATGGTTATGTCTATTTTATTCATTTGTTCAGTATTCATTGTAGTCTGAGCTTTTGAGAGTGATGTAAAACTTTCTACATACAAGTCAGAAAGAGGTGATAATTCCATGCTCTTTTGATGCATGCATCAAGTCTCATCTGCAGGTTCCTTCTGTAAATCAAGGGCACTCCTGCCATGCTAATACTTTCACATAACAAATAAAGTTCCTACTTCCTTCTCCAAGTAGAAATGATCATGGGATTATCAAAATAGTTTCAGGAGAACAAGAATAAATTATAAGATTTAGTTAGCACATCCTTGTGCACCAAAGTAAAGATTTTACTGAACTCTGGAAAAGTTCTTTGGCTTAAAATGGATTCTTCCTTGGCAATGACTTCTAATTTATTATAATCTGTGCAGTCGAATATTTATTTCTAAAGCCAGTTTAGGAGTAACACATTTGCATTTCTTTATTTTTAAATGGTGTATTTCTTCCATCAGTACTGCCTCAATTTTATCTCACTTCTGAGAAAAGTTTAAAGCCACTAATGCAAGAAAATTTAGAATGAGCGCAGACTGTCTGAAAGCAAATGCTACTTTATGGATACATGCTTGAGGGGTATCAGGTTTTTCATGATATCTCTTACCCACGGAATATCATTGCCTATTCCAAGCTTTTAAACTGAACATTTTGAAAACATGATTATAGGCTCAATGCTATATCATAGGTTTACTTTTGACAAGAAGACTATTTCTACATATTCCACAGCATTTCACAAGTTATTTTAGTGTAAGACAAACTGAAAATGAAAACAAATCATACTAGTGTTTCAAATTCTCAAAGGGCTAACACAGCTGTAAACAACATGAAAACATTAAATGGAAATGAATATTTCATACTAAAGTATAAAAACAATTGTTGTAGTATGTAAGAGAAATAGCTAATATGCTAGTAGAGTTGAATCAGATAATGTACTGAACATTTTCTACGAAATATGCCAGGATAGTAAAATGGGGAAATATGGAGGTAATGTCATAATTTATTTACCCTATGTGAATTTATCTCACTCTATCAATGAGGATAATCCAAAATAATTCAACAATGAAAGCTTACCTGATGCTAAAGAAGAGAAAATAGCCACATAAGTAAAAGACAATAAAAATTAAAATTCATATTAAAATATATAAAGACATTGTCATTTAAGAAAAATATACTCGTTTTTTCATAAGTTGTCTTTGTTTTAGGGTAAAATATGTTTTATTTCTGTAGTATGAAATTAATAAATTTCTTTAATATGAAATTAATAAAGACTATCATGGCTCTCCTCATGATAGCTCATCCTATACTCCAGGATGTATTTTATTTTTACTTTTAGTTTTATTTTTCCTCCCTCTTTTACTTGCCTCAAACCTTCTTTATAGACTATGATTTTTCTCTTACTCTTATTTCTTTAAATATTTCCTGCCACTAATAAATGTGAAACTTTATGACCATAAAAAAACAATAATTAAGAAGAGACTTTATTCATTTGCCTTTAATGGGAACTATTTAGATAGTAGGCCTTAAATTTTATTTGAACCACCTTTTGGTCAATGTCTTATAGTACATAAAATAACTTTTAAGGCTCTAAGTCATATTTTTTTTCCTTAAAACTTTTTAAAACAATTTTTTATTTGACGCAGATGCAACTTGAACTCCTATTTTTTTGTTTGTTTTGTTTTTGAGCTCCTATTGATCAACCTGTCTCAGCTTCCCCAGCAGTGTGATTATAGGCATGCACCACCATGTTGGATTTAAGTGACTAGCATAGCATGCCTGATGTTCTGGGGCTGGACTGCATGTGGCACCAGGGATCTAACCCAAGTCCTTGTGCCTGCTTGGCAGGTGCTACCTTTTGAGCTCTAAGTCATAATTTCTAAAAATTTTCTTTGTCCCCTTTGGGATTGAAGTACATATTATGATTATGTTTACTTTGCACTAAGGACAGAGTACTAAACATGGCCTAGAATTGCTCTCTGCATTGAGTGTATAACAACCTGTTTAAAAATTATTATACAGTATTCTTCTAGGGGTCTTTTAAACTTCAACTTGAGACTTCCTCATGTTGCAATTTGTAGGAAAATTTGAACAAAGTGGAATATCTAGTGCCATGAAATTAGACATATATTAAATTACTATGCTAAAAGATCAATTTAAGGCAGGGAGCTGCATGCTCCATGAGACATTTTGTAATTATCTTCATTTTGTTCCTAACAATTCTAAATTACACTCTTAACGTGCTCTTTCTTCTGCCAAAGAAGCAATAGAAAGCATCAGGTATTTTTTCTTTTTAGTTCTATATATTGACGATTTTCATTTTGTCACACTTTAGAAATGGTATTCAGATGAAAATCTACTTATGTGATATTTGGATTTCTCTGTTGAAATTCTACCTAGAAAGCAGAATGAAGCTGTTTTATTATTACTATTTTTTTTTTCCTTTTCAAAGAGTAATAGTTAAACCATGACTATAACCTTCAATTCTTCCAAAGAGAATTAGTAGGGGTTAAAAAAAAAAAAAAAGGAAAACACTGAAAAGAAAAAAGTATAAGTAGAGCTTCCATGGCCTTGACATTAAATCAACATCTAATGAGGTTAGCTCTATGCAAAAGGACTGTTACTTGGGCCCTAAAATCAGTTGCTTCTCAACAGTTTGCTATTGTGAGAAGCCTTTCATATCTGAGTAAATGCTGAATTTTTATTAATACAGGTAAATTGATAGAAATTTATTATTTTTCTCTGATGTTAGAAAGAGCCAAGAACTATTAAAAGAAAATAAAGGAAAAGGGAAAAGGGGGAAAGAGAAGATGAGAGAGACTCTAGGAAGAGTTGGAAAAAGAAAGAAAGGGCAACACAAGTTGTGGAGAACATGATTTAAAATATAGAAAAGTCTTATTTAGATTAAGGATGCCTAAAAATATGTCCCTACATCCTTACTCAATAGCTTTCCAATAGCACATGGCTTTGAATCCACCACCAAGATAACGCAGAAACTTTTACATGGCTTGTTTGCTGTCAACATCCAACTGTTTCTAACATCCAGAAATGCTATAGCCGTTTCCTTTGCAGAAACTTGTAGGATTTCCAAGAAAGGCTCTTCACGTACCTGACAGCGTGCCGTCAACTGAAAAGTCTTTTCTTTGGGGGAAGTTTTCTTTCCTCTCCTACTGTTTCTCAGTGACGAGGATATGAAACCACACTTGACTCTGCCCTAGCAACTTAATTAAAAGTAAATCACTCATTTTGTTTATTTCAATTTTGTCATCTGTGAAAATCTTGTATTAGCTTCTACCTCAACTTGTTATTTTGCAGATTATATTAATCAACAAGAGTAAAGTTCCTTACCTTGTATCTAGCATATTTTGAGATCTCAAAAATTATTAGTTTGAATAGTATTATTAGTGCCTGGAATGAAAAAAAAAAAAAAAAAGACTTCTTCCCTTCAATCTATAAGTTCAGAATTTAATCGGAATACTAGCTTTCTGTAACACAATTTTTGTTTAATATAGTTATGTGACCAAATTGGGCCAGAATTCTATACTTGGCTCCTTTATGTTTTAATTATTATACAATTTAAATCACTTGGGGCCTGGGAGAGAGCTCAGTGAAATAAGTGCTCGCCTGGCAAGTGCAAGGTCCTGAGTTCAATAAAAATTACTTTTAGCCGGGCATGGTGGTGCATGCCTGTAACCCCACTTGGGAGGCTGAGTCAGGAGGATCAGTGTGAGATTGAGACTAGCCTGGGCTATAAAAGTGAATTCAAGGCCAGCCTGAACTATATAGTGAGGCCCTGTCTCAAAAAGACAAAATCAATCAATCAATCACGACATAGTTGCAGAATCAGTTCAATATCTTCTTTGTTTAGTGCCACGTGAGAACACCAGTCAGCCTCACCAGAGTGTCAACATCAAATTCAAAAGGACACATTGATCCCTTGCTTAGAAATTTCTTTTACAGTTTTATTACACCTAAGTAGTAGAATTTCACAAATACTTTGAAAAACGCTAAACAAACAAACAAACAAAAAAAAAATCAAATCAAAACAAAGGTGTCTTTCCACAAGGACAAACAGCCACAAGTGGAAACACATTACTGACAATCACATTTTGTCCTAGTTACTTTTCTCTTCTCACTTAGTCAACGTTTTCAATGTTTAAAATTAAGGAAGGAAAGGTTTATTTCTCTCACACTTTGTGAAGATTTCAGTCCTTAATCCTGTCCTTTAAAAACGAAATGAGGTGGCAGAGGGCAGCTGTTCATGGCAATGGAGGACAGCAACAGCAACAAAGCAGAGGGGTGCAAAGGGAAAAAGCGAGCCTCTTCCCTACCCCTAGGCTGTGGGCACAGAGCACGGCTACAGCCTTCACACTGCCAACCACAGCATTAGACAATGAACAAGGCACAAATTCCAGCTTTAGCTGCCTCCTAAAAACCTCATGAGGCTTCCAAGGATACAATATTCAGACAAGATCACATAGATTTTCCTTAGCTCATGCTTATTCATGCCACCTGATTCCCACATTAAGGTGATTTCTCTTTTCTTTTCATTTTTAAATTTTTATTTATTCACTTATTTGATACTGGTGGGTCTCACTATGCAGCTGAGACTGGATCCCCCTGTCTCCATTGCCCTTGTGCTGGGTTTTCAGGTGTGCACCACCACGACAGGTTCTGGGGCCCATAACGCATGCAGAGCCAGAGATTAAACCCAGGTCCTTGAATTTGCCGAGGACATCTCTCCAGCCCTGATTTTTCTTTTCAAAAAGAGTTCTCTAACATCTTTTTTTATTTTCAGAATAACATTTCTGTGCCCCAATGTGCCTCTGCCCCAATTTTTTTTAAAACTTCATTTCTATTTTTCTTTCACACTTTAAGAGTACCATAGTTGTCCTGCATATCGACGGCAGAAATTGATAAATTGCTGAGAAGAAAAATTAAAGCATACAGTGTGTGTTTTCTCCATATATCACATAAAGGCATGAAATTAGGAAGTAAACTGAGAGGAAAGCCATAAATAAAACAACTATTAACACATAAATCAATGCCATGTATATGCTTATATTATTAAGAGCTTAATTTAGCTATTATTGCCTGTCCGAGGAGGTAATGCTCTCCAAAACACATGCATTGAGGTTCATCCTCAATCAATATTTACATGGAATGGTAGTCCTCTAGAAGGAGTTTTTTACCTAATGAGTAATGATCAATCATGCTATTGCTATATTGAATATGAGATAATTAATTGGCAATAATTGCTTCATTGTGACAGAGTAGTATGATTGAGAGACTATGGGCACTGATTTCGGACTTCAAATGCTCAAATTTCAATGCTATAGTATACTGTGTGACAACATTAATTCTATGACATGCAGATAAGATAATTTATATTTCAGGGAGTGGTCAGCACAAATGGGGAAGCATATGTCAAGCACCAGCTCATACTAAAGGCCATCAATACATTCCCACACTTACTCTTTCCAATAAGATAAAAAATGTACAGTAGATATTGTGAAAGGGGAAGACGCTGCTCAAAAGGAAAGAATAACCAGGTTGGTAAAAGAAAAAAAAATAGATAAAATAACTATGCTAGTAATTTCTATTACTGCATTGACAAGAATGGTTTGGGTTTATATTTGATCAATTTTTAATGCCTCTGTCTTATAATTTGAGCAATTAATTTGAAGACAATAACATGTTATATATATATATATATGTATATATATATATATATTTTTTTTTTTTCGTGTGTGTGTGTTTTTTTGAGACAGGGGTCTCACTATGCAGTTCAGACTGGCCTTGAGCTCACTTTTGTAGCCCAGGCTGGTCTCGAACTCGCACCAATCCTCCTGCCTCAGCCTCCCGAGTGCTGGGATTACAGGTGTGTGCCACCACGCCCGGCTAACATGTAATATATTGATGGTCAATTTCTGATTATCTTGTTTATCATTTTTCCATTATTTTCTCTCTTTAAAATAAAAAAACACTATATACCCATAATACAGTTAGCATGAATATGAAAAGAGGCTCTTAGAAGTCTCATACGGTTGGCTGACAACAAACGCACATAACACACATGTAGGTGTATCAAAAGAAACTCACAAAAGTAGCCAATAACTCATAAAAGAGAGCAACAACAAGATTTTTTCCTGCAACACTTTCCCAGAAAGTTAAATCATCTGAAAATAAGATTTAAAAGAAAATGAAAACTTGTTATCTTCATATATTGTGGGATCAATGGTCTTATCTTCTATATTCAATTTTAAATTAATATACAATGATAATTCATTGAGACACTTTCTGAAATCAATCACCAGTTAATTATAAGACATTTATAAGTAAATGTTTGTAGGATGATGTACTTTTCCACAACTTATATTAATTGAAAAATGATAGCTTACATTAATTAATGCTTAATTAATACTTTAAGCATCGTTAAAGAACTTGGGTTACCACAATCCCAGATACACTTATGTGGATTATATAAATGATAACAGATGGTCTAACTCTGCATTTTGATTCACAGATTAACTTGACACTCTCATTTCTATGCCCATCCTACATCAGGAATGGTGTCACACTGTGAGTCAGACAGGCTAAGCGTCTGTGATCAGATACACACAGGTCATTAAAATTACTGAAATGTAGTGAATATGACCAGGTCACTGAAAGAGAGAGCCGAAAATTCATCCAATACAATATTGTGGGTTCTTTATCTTGTTTTGCTAACTACTTGCTAGGGCAGGGATTGTTCTTAGTCTCAAATGACAGTAATAAATGGTTCTTATGTAAAAGATTATTTCTTTCATTTATGAATCACATCACATAGTAAGAGCTACAAAATTTCTTATTTGACTGGAAGAGTTATCTAGATAGAACAAAACTGGAAAATGGAAAGAATAATTGTGTACCACAAAGCTAACTTAAAGAACTGTGAATGTTATATGACAGCTCATTTCTTTAGCAGCTTATTCCCTAAAAATAAATATTTCCCAATTTAAGAAAAATCAAACATTCATAAATATTCAAAAGGTGACATGCTTTCCCTGCCAAATACATAATGCATCATTTCCTCTATGCTGCCATTATGAAGGAAAATATGAGTATTGAAAGGGACTATTTAAATTGAAAAATTTGTTCTCTCAGTGGTATGCTTATAGCCTAATAAAGCATATAGGTAAACTTGTCAGTTGTATACTAGCAGACCTCTCCATAAATATTTTCTATGAGAAAACAAGTAAGAGATTTTCAGTGTTAATGCTGCAAGACTTTAATGAATTTTTCATGACCGAAGAAATATGAGGCTTTACAATACAAATTAGAAGTTTTATAAAGCTAGGGATATGATCATCAAACCAAGCAGAGGGCACATGAAGATTTTGGCAAATGGAAAAACTTTTTCTGAAAAAAATTTTAAAAGCTCATAAATTATCAATATGGATTTAAAATCATTATTTCTTAATTTGCCAACTGGTGATCATATCTAAATATCTATATTATGCTAATGTAGCAGGATAAACAAAATATCAATTAAGTCAAATAATTTAGATGACTGTGAAAAGATAAAAATAACAAATAAACCAAAAAGTACAATGGTGATGTGCTTTATAATTATCTTGCCCATACAAACATATGTTAACTAGGATTCTCATCATTTGATAAGCTAAAAACTAAAGAGCAACATATAGGTTGTCATATAAAAATTCTATTTATTTGAAAAAAAACCTTACTATCTGAGAACAATGAAATACTCAACAACTGGAAAAAAAGTCTTAAATTTACATTTCTAAATTGTAAATATAATAATATCCTGTTATTAATAAATATTACCACCAATATTGTACTACTCAACTTTAACTTGAGATGATTTTAAGGAAGTTAAACATTTGCATAGCATTTAAAGAAACTAACAAAGATTTTACAATACTCAATGCAGACAGCTGCTATCCTTTGGATATGGCCAGAGTGCAACTCCCAAGGCTTCACCTATTCAGCTTTCATCCCCATTAGGTGGAATGAAGACACTGGAAACCTAACCCAACTATGGATTTTAGAGATGCTTCATAGGAGGTAACTAAGAGTAGACGAAGTCATCATAACAGAATCCCATGGTTCCATACTGCTGGTGATAATGGAAGAGAGAGAGGACAGGTGCGCTCTTAGTCAACCACCATGCAGTCACCTGTAGCCCCTAGGATACCACAGCGAGGAAGTCATCAGCAGTCATAAACCTTGAACCTGGATCTCCAGAACTGTGAGCCAGATGAAATCTATTTATTCATGAATTTGCTCAGTCTCAGGAGTTTTATTATGGTAAAATAATAATACAAAGGTTTTATATTTAATTTCACTCAAATGCTTACTTTCCTCCTTGGAATAATATAAAGAGGGCTTTCCTGCTGTCTTTATGAAAGGCAAGAACTTTTTGTCATGTATTTGTCAGAGATATCTACTCATTTTTTGTCTTCTTTTTTAAAAGATACTTTAAAAAAGTAATATTAGACCCATGACATAAACAAGCTAATTATGTTACACATAGTTACACATGTATTTTTAAAAAGCTACTCAAAATAATTCAATATTTTCACTTTTTTAATCTCCATAATCACCATCTAAAGACTTTTCACATTTCCCTCAACTGACAAGATTAGAAATCTATTACAGATAGAATATGATAATCATCAGGTTACACTGAGATAGTAGCTTAATTGAGATGAATAACTTTTAATCACTTATGTCTTCTTTAAGATTTATCAGTACAAAGGATAAAACTGTACTGATCATGGAAACTTAGCTGTAACTTATTATATACATAATTGATAATGTATCAACTATGGTACAATACATATTTTAAAAACACTGTAGACACAACATTTCCTTAGACAAAATATGGGGAGCTTATTTTAATTTTTAAAAAATTGTTATTTATTTATTTATTCTTTTCTTGTTTAATAACCTTTATTTGTTTATTCACTCATTTTTATGGCTGGCTCAGCCCACGCCCTGAGGGCAGGGCTGGCGCAGCATGTGGTGCTGGGGACCGAACCGCGGTCCCTGAAGCCGCCCAAGCTTTCCCAAGCAGGCGCTTTAGACCACTGAGCCATCCCGCTGGGCCCTGGGGAGCTTATTTTAATGATCCACGTCTATGGTCTGATTATTCTAGACATGCCATTCAGACAATGCATTTGGTCTCAATCTCAGCCTAACCACTTGGCGATTTTAGAAACAGGTGTATTTTAAATATGTAGTGAAAAACATTTTGAAAATTCCTACCTAAATGGATTGCTCTGAATATAAGTTAGTATAACAATTATAATGAGTAAGAAATTAAATATTTAGGATATGTCCAATGTTATTGACACTCATGGAAGAAGATATGGCAACTTTATTCCTCTTACAGTGCATACATGAAAGTATGGAGCCAATGAAATCTTAGTGAAAATAAATTTTTTATTAAAATCTAAAGTAAAATAATGCAAATGAAAGCAAAACTGTGGCCAGGCGTGGTGGTGCACACCTGTAATCCCAGCACTCGGGAGGCTGAGGCAGGAGGATTGGTGCGAGTTTGAGACCAGCCTGGGCTACAAAAGTGAGCTCAGGACCAGCCTCAACTGCATAGCGAGACCCTGTCTCAAAAAGACAGAAAAAAAAAAAAAAGAAAGCAAAACTGTGTTATACAAAATGTTGAAGTTTTCTTAGATACAATTTGGATTACCATGTAACAAAAGACATATTGTTGGGGCTGGGGAGACAGCTCCGTGGCACAAGTGCCTGCCTGGCAAGTGCAAGGTTGTGAGTTTGAACCCCAGTCCCACCAAAAAAAAAAAAAAAAAAAGAAGACATATTGCCATCTTTTAATTTAGCTTAACTTTATATTACATTTTTGAAGGAATATTCATTTGTATACCTTAGTAACAAGACTTATAAACTTATTTATTCATTCATTCACTTCAAAAGTTTACCTTCTACTGATCAAATAACAACACAGTTGGGCAATAGGAAAACCACAGAAGAATTACCCATGAGCTTTCCTCCTAGTAATACATTAATTTGGGCTTTAAAATAAAGTGTGTGAGGGCTGGTGAGATAGCTCAGCGCACTAGGTACCTGCTTAGACAAGCACAAGCACTGGGGTTTGATTCCTAGCACCACTTGCTGTGCCTACCCTGTCCCCAGATGCGCTGGGCTGGCGACCGCGACTGGTCGCGGTGGTGCACACCTGTAATACCAGTGCTGGGGAGGCGGAAAACAGGATTACTATGAGTCCAAACTGCATAGTGAGAACCTGTACTAAATACATTAAAAATAAATAAATGAGCAAATAAATAAAATGTAACACTTAGTTCCATAAAGTGTCCTAAATATTATATTTCGTCTCTTTGTATGTTTTTATTCCAGTCTTATGTAGGAACAATATATAACCTGATTAGTTTAAACCAGCCAAGTAGTGGGCTTTTGTTTTTATGTATTTAGTACAGGGTCCACATGGTCTACAGGGTCTAACTACATAGATCAGACTCATAGTGATTTCCTGTTTTCTGCCTTGCAAGTGCTGGGATTATAGGCATATGCCACTGTGCCCATTCTAAAGTAAAGTTTTGGAATAGGACTTTGAACTAAAATATTTCTGACTATAAAAGCTGAGTTCTGAATAAATTACTATATTACATCTGTAGGAGCTTATTGTCAATAAATTTATAGAGAAAGTTAAAATATTACATTTTAAACATTCTCTTGTATTCCCAAAGCTCAGATTTGAGGAGCATAATTAGTTGTAACTGTATAAAGATTTTCTGACATCATTATTCTTTTTTCTTTTTCTTTCCCTTTGGGTTTTCTTTTCTGCATTGGTTTGAAGACTGATTTATGCCAATATCTTTTACAGAGGTGTACAAATTAAGCTGAGTACAATGAGGATGTAAGAAATGGAAAAGTTATAAAATTTATAATTGCATAATAACCATATGTATCAACATGAATTACTCACTGATGATGCATTATTTTACCAAATTATTCTCTCCTAAGTACATTTACATTAAATGTCAGGAGTTCTTTCTTCCACTTATCCTTCCCTAACATTGCCATCTTTTCAGTCCTGTGTCAGGCTAGGACAGACAAATGTTTTTTAAATGAGGAGTTAAGTGCTTAATAAAAGTCAGAATGTTAATAGAATAGAAAAGTCATTACTTCACATTGATTAATAAGGCAGTGGTATAAAAAATAAAGATGGTTCCTTTATAGAGGCAATGAAGAAGTAATTTAAAAATGAAGAAACAGTCAATAGTCATCAGCTTCTGACTTCATTATAGAAATCATCCAGACATAATTTAAAATTCTGTTGGATTTGTAAAATGTATCTCACTCATCAATATTATTATTAAAGTTGAGATGAAAGGTATGTGAAATCTGAAATAATGATTACCAGTGCTTTGGTCACAGCCACTTCATGATCTAACCTCTGTTCTTACAATTTCTGGCTTCTAAGCAAGAGTTGATTACTCTATTTCCAGTGTCTCTCAGCTCTGCACAGGACATAGTTCTCTGCCTACCTAGCTTGTAGGATTTCCACCATGATTCCTTGTATTAGAATTCCTCTGTACATTGCCAGGTAGCTTGTGATCTATGTTTATTCCTTGTATGCTTACAATAGGGGAATTCTGTTATGGTAAGGTATGTACAGCACAGACACACGCAAAGGACCCAGACTTTGGGATCAAATATATCTGGGCTTTAGTCTTTATTATGTATATCAATTATGTCAACTAGAGTAAAAATCCATGAATTTAATCTGAAATCTGTAAAAGAGGTGATAATATCTATATTAGAGGGTGTTTACGGACCATTATTATCGTATCAAACTATCATTTACTCAGCAACTTAAACTGACAACCATCTGGCAAGTCGTTCTTTCCATCGGTTAGGGCTTCAGGCCCAGGGTGGCTCACTGTATGTCTCTGTGTGAGATTTCACAAGCATGAAATTGGTGACAATGCTGTGTTCTAAATTAAAGGTTGTAAGTGTGTGTGAGTGTGTGTGTGTGTGTGTGTGTGTGTGTGTGTTTGTGTAAAATCCTTTTTCACATTTACTTAAGAAACTGAAAGAATTCAGCTCTTTCTCATCTCCCATGTGGCTCTCTCTGTCTTCACATTGGAAATCTTCCTCGGAGTTCTTCTCATCACTTAACATCTTTACTTATCTTTTGCATCTGCAACTGAGGCTCCACCAACTCCCTTGACTATGTGGGGTCACAAGGATCATCTTTCTATTCTGTAGTTGATATTAGTAACTTTAATTACACTTGGAAAATATCTTTTTTTCATGTAACATATTCTCTGGCAGGAAGCTAAGAAACAAGAGTATTGAGCCCAAATTGCTACTTAACAGAGGATTATTTTGAAAACCAAATATAAATAAACATGTGCTAATTGTCATGGTGCAAGATATATAACATAATCTGAGTAGAATTTTATCTTTCCCTAGTTATACTGTACAATACATAAACAGCACACACTTGTGTTAACTGATACATTGGGGTGGCTTCATCTGGAAAGAGGGAGTACAATATTTTTGTTATAATTAAAAATGAATACTATGCTAAAGATTGCTATCCTTCCCTGGTTTTTGAATGATTAATTTGTATCTTATATTCTTAGCTTCTGCTTTACCCAGGATTCATAATGATTTGGGTAGTTTTTGAGCAGATGAAATTAAATTTATATACTTGTTAGTTTAGAAAATCATTAATGTAATGAAAGATAAGTAGAAATTTTTATTTAACCTTAAGAAATTATTTCAAAGAATAAATTGTGGCCAACACAAATACCAGGTTTATACTAACCAGAGACAATCATCTGGTTCTTTTACTTCAACCTTGTCATATAAAACAACTCTAGAACACTTTTGAAACAAACAGGCCGGTGAGATGGCTCAGTGGTCTAAAGTGCCTGATTCAGTAAGCTTAGGCAACCACAGGGACCACGGTGCTATCCCAGGCACCACATGCTGCACCATCCCCATCCCCAGTGCAGGATGAGCCAGTCATAATAAAGAAAAAAGATAAAAAAGAAAGAAAGAAAGAAAAAGAAACAAGAAAGAAAAGAAATAAGTAGGAACCATAGTAGAATAAACAACTCATATGAATAGAGCATCTTTTCACTTGGTAGTTTGAAATTTTAAAAGAATTGGAGTTATTATCTTCTCTCTTGACTCAGCTATTCCACTATCAGTGACAGCATATCCTCTCCTCAGATTTAAGGTACTTAAACTTTAGTGATAGCAAATTTTACTCTCCTTTGTGTATTCAGGATCCAGAAAACAAACATGATTCTCCCAAGTAAAGGGACATTCAGTGTCTCCTTTTTATGTCATCTCGCACAGCCGCCATGACCTAGAGCGTCTATAAGGGGAAATGAAATCATGGGTAAAGGCTATATACTTGATATCATGCTGTTCTCCTCCTACCAACCAGTACAATGGCAGTGATTCTTTTTCTGTACTTTGTGACCATTTCTCCATGCTATAAACACTCTTTCTATTACAAACTCAGAGTACTTGTCAAAAACCAGGTTAAATTTGTGCTACCTGCTACCAACTAAGATGGTACCCTTGGTTGGTTGCCGTTATCCTGTAGTTGATTCATATCATTTTTGGATGATTTTAGATTGAACTACAAAGGAAGTATGGGGGCCATGCTTCATTTGGTGTACACAGAAAGGTAATATATTGAGTTGCAAAGTATAATTTTTGAATACTTTTGAACCTCCCAAACATTGTTTTTTGAAAGGGTCATAGAATTTTGAAGATATAGCATTCTAATTTTTTTTATCATTCTAATTTAATCTAGCTATCTGACTTTACAAACAAATAATCTGAGATTAATAGAAATTAAGAAATTTGTTTAAAGTAGCACAGCTAAATTAAATCTAATGGGAATAAGCACAAAAAGTCTTAGGGTGTTGCCACATTACATACCACACTTCCTTCAGAATTTTGTTAAAATCCTACTTGCGAAACTGATTATTGACACCCTAATTAAATAATGCTGATCACATTCACATTTCTAGTTATTGAAATTCACATGTTGATTTTAGCTGAACTAAATGTATGGATTTTTTTCATAGAAGACATAACAGTAAGCTACTTTTTCATAAAGTGAATATATTTTGCTACTTGGATTTATAAGGAGTGTATCTTCTGTTTTCTCCCATAAATATACTTAATTTATGAAATATATATGGCTCAAGTGATAGATACTTGCTTTTAGGAACTTCTCAGGTCCTTGCTCTGAACACCTAATGTATATACTCATTAAATGCTGAGGTTTGAGTGATAGAAATTTTCCCTGAGCTTCCTGCTTAATGATATTAAGACAGAGTTCCCAATTTATACTGGTTCTGATTTACTGTTCCTGCCTGAACTGTAATGATGGAAAATGTTTTTTCACTATCATTTAATTAGCTCAGCAATCCTGTTAGAAATTAGTCTTAAAAGTGTACCAGTAGAGAAAAGATTAAGAGTAGCTATAAAGAATCTTGCAACAAGACTGGAAGATTTTAATAGCATAGCTTTGGTATTAAACACAATCAATAACAAGAGTAATCATTTACCATTAGAGGACCAGAACCAGAGTTGTTAGTCTTTGAGGGCTTGTGCTCCCTGTCTGTGTAATGAATATTTGGTCTAGAAAAATTCTATGACTCTCTTTCATTCCACAAATGAGGGACTAAATGAAAGTAGTTCTTAGGTGATAAATATCTTAAAATGAATAAAAAGTTATTTCTAGACAAGGAAAAAATATCTAGTTTACTTAATTGCATAAGAGGAGCCTTCCTGGAGCCATTTAAGAACTCTGGTGGACTCTAGGCACCTCGAGGGATACTCGTAAGCTCTAATCTACCTAGCTCCCAGCATGCAGGTGTACAGTTTCTGCTGGTATCAGTCCAAACTTTTAGGAACTTAACTCTGAGTGGCCTGTGGGATGCAGGAGAGCTACGATCACTGGGCTAAGACCAAGAAGGCACAGAGCTTTATTGGAGTCATTTGAGAACTCTGGAAGACTCTGGGAAGCCCACAGGACTCTATCTGGGTGATTACTAGTAGCTTCAAAACTGTCAAAACAGGGCCCGGCGGGATGGCTCAGTGGTCTAAAGCGCCTGCTTGGGGAAGCTTGGGCGGCTTCAGGGACCACGGTTCGATCCCCGGCACCACATGCTGCACCAGCCCTGCCCTCGGGGTGGGTTGAGCTGGCCATGAAAATGAGTGAATAAACAAAACAGGGGTTCTGAAACAAGAAAAATAAATAAATTAATTAATTAAAAAAAAAAACTGTCAAAACACTGGAGCAAAAGGCAATCTCAAGCCTCTGGTCCACTCAGAACAAATCCAGGAAATAAAGATGTACAAGAATGTGGAAATCACACAGCTGAAATCTCTGAGATGATAGCAAGTGAAATAAATAAACAAATTCAGTAGGCTACAAGAGAAATAAGAGTAGAAATAATTTCTCAGGAAAGAAAAAACAATTGAGAAAGTTTCTCATCACAGCTTAAAAAAAAAAAAAAAAAAAAAAAAAAAAAAAAAAAAAAAAAAAAAAAAAAAAAAAAAAAAAAAAAAAAAAAAAAAAAAAAAAAAAAAAAAAAAAAAAAAAAAAAAAAAAAAAAAAAAAAAAAAAAAAAAAAAAAAAAAAAAAAAAAAAAAAAAAAAAAAAAAAAAAAAAAAACAGAGGAGAACAGAAAAATGATAGAAACACTGAATGAGTTATACAGGAAAGAACTAGAATGCATAAGATTCAAGCAGCTATCCAGGAAATTAAGAACACCATTGAAAGCTGGAAAAACCACTTGAAAGAAACTGAAGCTATACTACCTCAAAGGCAGTGTTGCAGATAATGAACGTGAAATAAAAGATGTCTTAAAACTAACAATTAATCAAGAAATAACAATTCAGCAGCTATAAGAGGATACAAAGAGACATAGCATAAGAATAATAGGTGTCAGTGAAGTAGCAGGAGACAGCACAAATGACATAAAAAGATTATTTGCAGGAGTACTAGCAGAACATTTCCAAACGTGAGAAAACCTAACATACAGATTAGCAAGGCACTTGAACTATACACAGCCATAATCACAGTAAATCTATACCTAGACACATAATAATCAAAATCTCAGAAATTCCGCAAAAGAATAGAATATTAAAAGCTGCTAGGAAAAAGAAACAGATCACCTACAATGGAATATCCACCAAAATCAAGGCAGGTTTCTCAACACAAATCATCAAATCAAGAGCTTGAAGTGAAGTGTTTCAGGTTCTGAAGGAAAATAACTTCCAAACCAGATTGAGGTATCTTGCAAAACTATCAAATTCAGTGATGAAATAAGATGTTAATGTGACAAGAAACAAGTGAAGAAATTCACAGCTTCAAGAGCAACAGAAATAACCAAACAGAATAAATAATTAAAAGAGGAAAAAAGTGCAGAACCTATTATAGGAAAATCACATGATAAAGATAAACCAACAGGTATCAGTTTTAATCATCAAGGTAAGTGGCCTCAATTCACTAGTCAAAAGAAACAGACCAGCAGAGTGGATTAAGAAGCAAAATCCAACAGCATGCTGCATACAAGAAACATATTTAACTCAAATGGAAATTCAAAGACTATAAGTCAAAGGATAGGAAAAAAATCCTCCATGCCACAGGAAATCTGCAAAAAGCACGGATTACTCACACTCTCAACTTCAAACTAAAAATTGTCCAAAGAGATAAAGTTCACTACATACTTATTAGGGTGAAACTGCCAAGGGAAGAGATAACAATAATAAGTATATATACGTATCCAATGTAGGAACACCCTCCTACATAAGACAAATTTTAACAGACATGAAAAATCAAACAATAGCACAACAAATATAGGGACTTTAACATGCCACTGTCACAAGGAGATAGATCAAATAAGCAAAACACCAACAAAGAAATAACAGAAATAAGCAAAATTTGTGAATAAATTGACTTGGGAGATCTTTATATGGTGTTTCACCCAGAGACAACTTAATGCACATTATTCTCAGCTGCACATTGGACATTCTTGAAAATAGACCTTGTAGTAGAACACAGAGCACTCTTCAGTAAGTGCAAAGGAATTGAAGTTATTCTCTTTATACTAGCTGATCAAAGTGAAATAAAACTGAAAATTATTGGCAAAGGAAACTACAAAAACAACATAAATATATGAAAATTAAATAACCACTCCCTAAACAAGCAGTAGGTCACAGATGAAATTAAAGGAGAAATTAAAAGGTATGTACAATCAAACAAAAATGGAGATACAACTTACCAAAGCCTGTGCAATGAAAGCTGTCTTAAGAGGAAAATTTATAGCAGTAAATTTACACTTCAGGAAAACAGAACAGGCCCAAATAGCTGATATCATGCTACACTTAGAACAACAAGAAAAAGAAGAGCAAGTCAAGCCCAAAGCCCAAGGAAGGCAAGAAATCACAGAAATTAGATCAGAAATAAATACACTGGAGACAAAGAAAACAATAAAAAGAATAATGAATCAAAAAGTTGTTTTCAGCTTTTAGCATGTAGCACCATTTGTTAAAGAGTCTATCTTTCTTCCAGTGAATATTTTTGGTCCTTTTGTCAAAGATAAGATGGCCTAGTGCGTTTGTGATATGCATCTTCTAATTTATTCTATTGATCTTCAGGTCTATTTTGTTGCCAAAATCATACTGATTTTATCATAGTAGCATTGTTCTATAATTTCAAGTCAGGGATTGTAATGCCTCCTGCCTTGTTGCCAAAGATTGCCTTTGCTATTCTAGCTTTTTTCTGGTTTTGAATAACAATATTTGGAGTATGGCTATTGTGGATAGCAATGTGTAATACTAAAACCATGCTTGAAATACCTGCCATCTTGGTCTTTTAAATGTGTATCATTTCTAATGTCATATCAATTATTACTATACTCTCTTTAAAGTAATTGTTTTGAAAAAGTAATAAAAGAAAATGAGAGACAAGAACAAAAATTTAGAATCGTCTGAAAGAATGTGGAAATATTTGATCATATGTCCCATCTGAGCAACAGATTTGACAATAAAAACAGATAATATAATAATCACTGTTAATCAGATATACTTGCTTTGAAATTGTGTAATGTATGTATTATTATATGTAACCCTGTTTCTACCTTTGCTTTTTATTTTTCTTGTTCTTGGTTTTACTTTTCAAAATAAAAGAAAATAATTTTTAAAAAGAGAAAAATTGAAAGAATAACTGAAATTAATAACTCCCCAGCTAATGTAATCAAACAAGGAGAAAAATCATGCAGCAAAGAACAAAAAGGGTGAAATCACTTTTGATCCTACAGAAACTCAAAAGATCATCAATACCTACTTCCATAATCTTTTCTCTAACAGGATGGAAAACACAGTGAAAATGGACAGTTTCCCAGAAACACATGAAATGCCAAAACTGAGTTAAGAAGCTATACAAACTTTGAATAACCCCCGCAAAAAGAAACAGAATTTAAAATATATTAAAATCCCTACCGGGGCCCGGTGGGATGGCTCAGTGGTCTAAAGCACCTGCTTGGGAAAGCTTGGGCAGCTTCAGGAACCATGGTTTGATCCCCGGCACCACATGCTGTGCCAGCCCTGACATCGGGGCAGGCTGAGCCAGCCATAAAAATGAGTGAATAAACAAATAAAGGTTCTGGAACAAGAAAAAAATAAAAATAAAATAAAAATTAAAAAAAAATAAAAAATAAAATCCCTATCAACAAATAAAATCCCAGGTCCTGATGGATTCAGAGCAGAATTCTAGAAGAAATTAAGAGAAGACTGAATGCCAACTTTTCTCAAACTCTTCAGTGAAATTGAAAGGGAAGCAATTCTCCTAAACTTATTCCTGGAGGCAAGTATATTTTGAATCCAAAGCCAGAGAATGAGAACTAAAAAGGATACCTATAGGCTAATCTCTCAAATGACTACAGACACAAAAGCCTTTAATAAAATGGTAGCAAACAGTATGCAAAAAATAATCAAGATTATAGATCATAATCAAATGAGTTTCATCCCAGGAATGCAAGGATAGTTCAACATAAACAAATCCACAAAAGTAACACACCACATCAAGAGAACCAATAACAAAACCACATGATCATCTCAATAGATTCAGAAAAAACTTTTGACAAAGGCCAACATTTATTCATGCTGAAAATCCTACAGAGAATTGGAATCGATGTTCTATATCTCAACCTGATGGAAACTATCTATGATAAACCAACAGTCAACATCCTACTAAATAAGCAAAAACTGAAGGCCTTCACTTTAAAATCAGGAAGAAGACAAGGATTTCACAGCCTCCATTCGTATTCAATATAGATTTGGAAACATTAGAGAAATTAGACAAGACAGAAATAAAAGAAATATGAATTTGAAAAGAAGTGATATTATCATTATTTGCAAATGGCAATGGATTTTAGATAGAGGATCCCCAAAACTCCACCAAGCGTCTTATAATTTAATCACTAAATTCAAAAACATATCAGGATACAAAGTTAACACTCAAAAAATCAGTAACATTTTTGCACATAAAGAATGAACACACTGAGAAATTAGGGAAACTATATCGTTCACACTAATATATACATAAAAAGAAGATATGTTTAGGAATCATAAGGATGTAAATGATTTATACAATTAAAATTGTGGCACTCTATGAAAAGAGATTGTACAGGATTTGAGAAAATGAAAAAAATATATTCTCTGTTCCTACACAGGAAAAAATCAACATTTTGAAAATGGCCATACTCCCAAAACGACTATTTAGATTCAATGCAATCCCAGTTAAAATACTATTAGTACATCGCACAGAACTAGAGAAAACTATCTTCAAATTCAACTGGAACAAGAAGAGAGCCAGAATATCAAAAGAATCCTGGAAAACAAAAGAAAGGCAGTAAGTATCACAATCCCAGACTTGAAATTATACTATACAGCCACTGTGATAAAATCAGCATGGTTCTGGTGTAGAAATCAACCTGAAGATTAGTGCAAAATATTAGAAGATCAAGATACAACCACAAACACACTCAGTCACCTTATGTTTCATGAAGGGTTGAAACAGGCTCACTGGAAGAAAGACAGCCTCTTTAATATATGGTGCTGGAAAAACTGGCTTTCCACATGCTGAAGGCTAAGACTATACCTATGTTTATCACCATGTACAAAGCTACAGCTCATATAGATCAAATGTTTAAATATTAAAACAGATACACTAAATCTTCTAGAGGAAAATGTAGGCAGAAATCTTAAAAACATAGCAGTAGGTAGAGATTTCATGAACAAAAAACAAATTGTATAGGATACTATTCAAAAAATCAACAACAATAATCTCATCTGTTTGAAAAGTTTTCAAACTTCAAAGCAATCTTCAACAGAGTAAACAGAAAACCAGCAAACTGCAAAAACATTGTAGTCAACTGTCCCTCAGAAAAATGTCTTCTGTCTGGAGCATACAAGGAATTAAAAAGAAATCAGACACCCCATATTCAAAGATCAAATCGAAAAATGAGCATCTGAGATGAATACATAATTTTCAGAGGATGAAATTCAAATTGCAAGTTAATATATTTAAAAATGTTCAACATCATTGGTCATCTCAGAAATACAAATTAGAACACTGAGATTCCATGTCACCCCAGAAAGAAAGGCTAACACCAAGAAGTTAGCCAATAATAAATGCTGAAGAGGCTGTGGGGAAAAAAGAACCCTTCTGCACTTTTGGTGGGAGCACACTGTTACAACAATGTGGAAATCAGTGTGGAGGTTCCCTTTAAAGCTAAAATTGGTGGTCCCATTCAAACCAGCTATTCCTTTTCCAGAAGAGCTGAAGACTTCACACCACAGTAATATATATGCATATATATATATATATATATATATATATATATATATATATATATATGTTTAAAGCAGCATAATTTGTGATAGATAAGTCCTGGAAATGACTCATGTGCCCATCAACTGAAGAATGGTTAAGGAACATGTGTTATTCAGCTATAAAAGAGAATAAACCTGAATCTGGTGTTGGAAAATGGATGCAGTAAGAGAACATAATCCCAAATGAAATAAATCAAACCCACATGTGAAAACATAGTATTGTCTCCTTAATGTGAGAACCTGAAAAAGAAAAAAATGGAAGCTACACATTACAACAAATATTGGGGAAAAGTAATGAATTTATTCCAGAAGGAAAAAGTTACTGAGCTGAGGAGAAGGACAGGACAGGACAGAGAGTAGGGGAAAGAGCTTTGTCTGTGTATGCAAGTGGGATGTTTTGGACAATAGTATCATTCAATTCTTCTGGTCTATGCAAAGAAGCAGAAGAGGCTTTGATTTGTTTCATTTTCTTTCTTCAACTGTATACCCTTTTCTCAATTTCTTATACATATCTGTCTTTTTTCTTCTTCCAAATTTTATTTATTTACTATTCATTTATTTATTTAGATCCATTGGCTATCACCAGCACTACTGCTGAACTATGGATTTATTTATTTAATTTTTATATTTATTTTTTATTTTAATTTGAAGAGTGAAAATAGAAGAAAAAATAAATAGAAAAAAAATGACAAACAGGGCAACATACAGCAATACACATGTTATAGATTTTTAAAACAGGTATAGCTAATTAACAATGGCTGCTATATTATCTATTTTTTCATTTTAATGAGAACAAAATAAAATAATGAAATGGTTTCAAGACAGTTTAGTATGACAGTTACAATACCTAATACTTTGCATATTGTTGTCTTCCTAGCAGTTATTCAGAGGACAAGATGGAGACACGATATATTGTCTAAAAAATGTTAGTACAAACCTTTCCTCTCAATGAACTAAAAGAAAGTAGCTGTATATCTATCCTAACTATCTTGTACATATGTATATTTTTTTCACACACAGACCACAGACAAAACAAAAGAAAACAAACCAAAATATGGTCCTTTATTTATCCAACTGCTCTCCTAGATTCTCTACTCCTTAAACTAGCATCTTAAGTATCTCACCAAACATCCCTCCCAAGATATACAGAGATCTTTTGAGTAGACATGTAACTCTATCTCTTTCATATTGAGAGACAAAGGTATGGAACATATTCAGAACAAGTTTGTGATGATAAGAGTTAGGAGATCAAATGCTGAGCCTTGTTGAATTTCCCTGAGTATTTATAACTTTTTATAAAAATAAACTATGTACTTAAAAGCATACAGATGAAATCTTTATTTGAACTTCAGATGTCAAGAATTTTAATCTTATTTATACAAAGTTTCATAATTTTTTATCTATAAAGTGAAGATGTTGTTTACCACATAGCATCACAGAATTATAAGCAAATGTGTGAAATTCTAGATTTTCAACTGTTTCATATTTATAGTCACAGACACATAAATTTATATATAATTATGTAATATGTAACATCATTAGTAACATTTCCTGATTATTTTATGTACGATGTTATATCACATTAACAATATTCCTCATAACAGGCTGGTGAGATGGCTCAGCGTTCTAAAGCGCCTATTTAGGAAAGCTTAGGCAACCGCACAGACTGCAGTTCGATCCCTGGCACCACATGCTGTGCCAGCTATACCTCCAGGGCAGGCTGAGCCAGCCATAATAATAACAATAAAAATTTTTAAAAAAGCAATATTCCTTGTAAAATACTATTATAAACATGGGAACACAAATAACTTAATCATAGTTTAAAGTGCAAGGAAATTTAAGTATATAGACAAAATACAACCAGGAACTGTGGTGTGCACTTATGATCCTATTTGGGAAATTGGGAAAAATGAGGAATTCAAACTGGATTCAATTGCCACTACCTCAGAAGAAAAGAAAAAAAGAACAAATAGAATTGACTTTCTCTCAAATAGAACAAGCCTAATTCTACTTATTTATCCTAAAAATACCACCTAGTACCCATGACTTATGTCCCTGGGCACCCTCACCTCCTTGTTAAAATAATGACCATGCCATGTACATGTGAATCAAACCATGATGAGCTGCTACAATGTTCCCACCCTTTTGTTTTGCTTTTGCTTTTTCAAATAGGATCTTGCTACGCAGTTTGGGTTGGTCTTGTGCTCATTTTTATATCCCAAGACTGGTCTCCAACTCACAGAGATCCTCCTGTCTTAACCTCCAGGGTGCTGGGATCATGGGGGTTTGCTACCACAAAGGATTCAGGGCTTGACATAGAATGTGAGACTGGGGATCAATTTGGGTCCTTGTGTTTGCCAAGTAGGTGCTTATGCCTCTTAGCGATGTCCCCCGCCCCCACCCCAATATTGCCCTTGGAGAAAGTAGTCCGGGTAGCACCACAGTATGCTGCATGTTCAGGGATAGTAAAGTGGAGGAAGTTACATAAAGACTGCACTGTGATGTCTAAATGAAACAAAGGATATCATGGCCTACTAAACCAACATCAGAGGCAAAAGCATAAGCTGAAAGACAACCTTTAGGAAGAATCCATTTACTCTGAATGTCACCTTATAAAATATGTGGAATGCATCTAATATGCTACATGTGTAAATGTAAATGTAGCTGTGCAAAAACCCACAGAACGTAGTCGTATGACACAATATAATAACTCCTCAGCTACAGGCAGAAAAGAATGCAAGACAGATGAAAGGCTTGGCAAAGATTTCAAACAATGATTCTAAGAAAACGTACTAAGAGATTAACTGAAGACTAATTTATGAAATTAGAAAACAATTCAAGATATGAACTAGAAGTTCAGGAAAGAGATAGGAATAGTGATGAAAAACTCACAGAAATATTGGGAATGAACTCAATAAATTCAATGAAGAATAGAGTAGAGAACTTAAACAACAGGCAAAGCCAACCAGAAGAAATAGTTGCAGAACTTGAAAACAGATTTTTAAAATACGCCAATTAGACCAACAACAACAAAAAAGAATGAATAATGCCTCTGGGTCATTTGGAGACCATTAAATGAACAAATAAGGGTTTAACTCATGGAAATTCCCTGAAGCAATCAGAAGAAAAAGGCATACAATAATAACTCATCAAGAAATAATAACTGAAAACATTGTTCATCTTGCTGAGGATCAGATTACTTAACTATTGAATTATTCAAAATACAGGGAAATTAATATTAATTCTTTTCAAATGTCATCAAGAAAATTATAAACTTCATCAAACACTATAAGGCCAACCTTTTGCTGACACCCAAAACATAAACAATAATACAATTGAAATAAAAACTGTAGAAACATATCTGCACTAAAGTACAAAAATCTCAACAAAATATAAGCAATCCAAATTCAATAGTGCATCAGAAAGATTAATTTTGATTTATCCTAAGGATGTTTCAACATATACCCATCAATACATGTAACATAGCACTTTAACACAATACTGAAATCATAGCCAGACAATAAGTCAAGAGAAACAAATACAGGGCATAAATATCAGAAAAGAATTCAAAATATCCTTGCTTATAGGTAACATGGTATCACATGTAAGCATCTAAAGTGTCTGCCAAAAAACAAACAAATGAACAAAAATAAATACTGTTGGAAATAGTAATCAAATTAAGTTAGGAAGATACAAAGTCAACATACCAGAAAATATTAAAATATTATTCTTTTGCACTAGTAATCAACTGACTGAAAAACATACAGAAAAAGACAAATCCACTAACAGTATCCACAAAAGTATATATGGTCATAGGCTTTCTTTCTTTCTTTCTTTCTTTCTTTCTTTCTTTCTTTCTTTCTTTCTTTCGTTCTTTCGTTCTTTCGTTCTTTCATTCATTCATTCTCTCTCTCTCTCTCTCTCTCTCTCTCTCTCTCTCTCTCTCTCTCTCTCTGTCTCTCTCTCCCTGTCTCTTTTGTTGTATTTTAGGAAGGGTCATCAGAGTTATCGGACTCCTGATTTGCCTGTTTGCAGCCTCTCAAAAGCTGGGATTACAGGCATGCATCACTACACCCAGTCTCAATTGCTATCTCAGCATGCCCCAGGGGCTGAGCTGGCATGGAAGGCCCTGGGATCGAATCACCTGCCCTTGTGCCTGCTTGCAGACACTTTTAATCCGCTGAGCTATTTGGTCAGCCCCATAGTCAGAAACTTAAACAAGGAAGTTTGAGAAATCTACAGTACACTTTGGAAAAAAACACACATGAAAATACTTATAGGAAACATAAAAACATATTATATGTCCATGGATTAGAAGAATCAATATCATTAAAAAGCACATGTCACTCAAAATTGACTACAGTCAATCTCAAAATTCCAATGGCATCCTTCATTGAATTAAGGAAAAAAGTCACAAAATTAGATCCACAATTTCCAATGTATTCTTGAGCAAATACAAAGCTTAAAGCCAGATGTGCCACAATAACTGCCTTCCAAATAATTAACAAAGAGATCATATTATAAGGACCTTGTACTGTACTAGAGTGTTGTTATGGTTTGTGTCTAGTTGTCCCCCCAAAGTATCATACAGTCATGGGGCAGGGACTTCTAGAGTTTGTGACTAACTCATGATCCACTGGGATTATGTGTTTTAGTACCGCTGGGATTATGGATCTTTGTATTGCTTGGATTATGGGTGTGGTCTGAGGTGGACATGCTGAGGTAGAGAGCCTGAATGTAGTATAAGAGAGACCGAGAAACAGACTCCCTCTCCCTGTGTTGCCCTGGTTGGTCAGTTGCCTCTATTGACATTTTGTTGCTGTCCTGTGCCATGAATTGATGCTCTCTGTCCTGTTCCACTCAGCCTTGGAGCCAACTGAGTATGGACTGAAACCTCAAGTAACTATGAGCTAAATAAACTATTCCTTCCTTATTTTGGGTGTCAGGTATTTGTTCCATCAATGAGCAAAGAGTAAGTAAGACAAATGTACAGTATGCAAAAAAAAAAAAAGAAAAAGACATAGTAATCTAAACTCACCATAATGGCATAAAAACAAACAAGTACACTAATGAAATAGAATAAAAATTTCCAGAAGTATATTTATATATTTACAGCAACTGATATTTTACAAAGGTGCTGGAACATACAGTACAGAAAGGATAATATCATCAGTAAATAAGGAACACTGCATGATGGATATAACTGCTTTCTCTTAGTTCAATGAGAGGAATTTTTTTTTTGTACCAATAATGATTAGAAAAATTATCACGTCTACATCCTGTGCTCTGTATAACTGCTAGGAGGACAACAATATGCACTGTATCAAATACTGGAAATGTACTACTAACATGTTTCAGAACGGTCACATTGTTGTTTCTTATTAAATGCAATAATAATTTTTAAAAATATAAAAAATAAATAAATCAGTAAATAGTGCTTATAAAATTGGAGATAGATAGATTCAAGAGAGACAGAGTCAATAGACTTCTACTTCTCACTGTATGCAAAATTAATTCAAAATGGAGCCTGATAAAAGACCTAAAGCTTTGAAACTACAAGGAGAAAATATAGGGAAAACATTTAAAGACATTAGGATAGACCAAGATTTAGTATAAGACTTCAAAAACACAAAATTTTTTAAAAAGAAACTAGGCCAACAGGATAACATGAAGCTAAGCATTTTTTGCACTATGATATAAACAATCAGGAAAGCCATGTATATATAATGTATAGAATGGCTGAAAATATTTGCAAACTATAGCCAAAACATATTAGTAACTAAAATCTCAGTAGCCAAAAACACTATTTAAAAACGAGCAAATGATATAAGCAGAAACTTTTCTAAAAATGCTATTATAAGTAGCTAGCCAGCGAGCATTAAAAAAAAAAAAAAAAAAAAAAAAAAAAAAAAAAAAAAAAAAAAAAAAAAAAAA
>PVJA010007994.1:0-34574 GCA_004027025.1 Myocastor coypus | reverse complement strand
AAAAAAAAAAAAAAAATTAAACGGACAAGGGGACAGGGTTGTGTGTGCTGAGAGACAGTGAGAGACAGAGATAGAAAGGAGAAAAAGGAGAAGAGAAAGAGGAGGACAGGCAGAGGAAGAACAGGGGATGGGAAGAAAGGAAGGGGCAAAAAGAGAACGGAAAGGGAGAAGAGGGAAGGACAGGAGTGGGAAGGAGCTAGCTCTAAGTCAGTAATCATGAGAAAATGCAAATTGATGCCATAATGTGGAATATCACACCGTAGTTAAAACAGATTTTACAAAAAGAAATTACAAAAGATAACAAAATTGCAACATCGCTGAGAAAGTTAAACATACATTGTTGGTGGGAATGTCCATTAATATAGGTATTGCGACAATTTGGAAATTCTTCAAAAAATGTAAATGCAACTACTATATGACTCAGCGTTCTAAGTACTATTTATATAAGGAAAGTAAATGAAGTCATTGCACCAGTCAGACACACAAACATCCCATTAACAGTACCACTATCAACAGCAGCAGAAATATGCAACAAGAATGACCATTGATAGATGAATAAATGTAAAGGAGATGTCTTCTATAAAATGGGCAATCATTCAGCCATCAGGCAGGGTGAAATCCTGTACTTTGCAGGAACATGGATGATCAGCAGGATGCGTTATAAAAGGAAACAAGCCAGACACAGAAAGCATATACCACATGGTTTTTATACATTTGTGAAAACTACAAATTCTGATCACACAGAAGTGGAGAATAGAATTGAGACCATCAGAGGATAGGGAAGGGAAAAAGGAGACGTTGTGATGACTTTTGCCTAGATGTCCCCCATCCTAAGGCACCAAGAGCTCCTAAGTGTGGCTTTTCAGAGGTGGCAAGATCTAGAGAGTGTGCTGCTGGGGATCAAGGGTGTGTGGTACCAAACAATTCCTTTGTTTTTTGAGCATATACTGTGAAGGCCCGCCCTGGATGAGAGTGCTAAGGGCAGGTAGCCTGGACTGCATGTAACTGATAGAAAAATGGTGATTTATAGCTCACTGTTTGCTGCCTTGCTGTCTTGCCTGCCACAAACCATTTGTCTTCTATGATGATCCTCTGCCATGACATCCTGCCTTGGAGCTATCATACTGTGATAGAAATCTCTATAAAAACTGTGAGCAGTATAATGACTCTGCTAATGTTGAGTGTCTGGCATCTTGTCTCAGAAATGAGAAAACTTACTAAGACAGATATAACAGAGTGAGTGAATAATAAGTATCAAAACACAATAGCAGAGGAGTAGTTGTAGTGTTATGTAGTGCAATAAGTTATGTGTAGTACAAATAATTACTTATGCATTTCAACGTATCGATGCATTACGAGTTTGAAGGTTCCCAAAACAGAAATAATAAACTTAAGAACATAGAAATATAATTACCCTAATTTAATCATCATACATTGGCTATTTTGAGATTTATAACTAAGTACAGATATCAATTAAAAATAAAAAGGTTGATTTGTGACATAGTTTTCTTTTTAAATGATAAATTATTAGAATTAGTGTATGTGAATAAGATAAAGCCCTGGAATCTTCCTGTAAGGCCTAATCTTCACTATTTTCAATATCTTGAAAAAGACTATGTCAATGGTGGTAAATCTGTAGCAAAATGACATAGACAGCTATTTGCGACCAGTGAAAGCTCTAGAAGATTTGTTATGGCTGCACTATACTTTCCTATCCCTTATAGAATTCCCTGTAGGATTAAATTTTAACTCGTATACACTGATTATTTCCCCCAATTTAAAAATATTATTTTTAATTCTAAAGAGAAACAACTATTTACTTAAAGAGAGAGAATATAGCAATAACTGAAATTATATTAGAAGCAGCACACATCTAAAAGACCAGAATGACAGGCATTCCAAGCACAGTTTTAGCGTTACACACCATTGCTATCCTCAGTGCGAAAAACCTGTTGGAGGTTCTTAGGACAATTGTCTAATTTATCCTGTGTATGTAAGTGCATGGTTTTGACCTTGCCATGTTTCCTATTTTTTCAGCTTGCTGTCTCTTCATTGTTTAATCCTTAAGTTCTTGATTTCTGTTCAACTGTGTTATGCCTTTCCATTTTTATTTCTTCTTTTGAGTTCTTACACTAGGGAGGCTATACAATATATATACATATAGGTCTGGTTTATTTTACTCATGAGTGTATCTTCAAGATACATCCACTTATATATGAAGTCTTCTAGTTTCTCATTCTTTACAGCTGAGTAATATGCCATTGTATAAAAATATCACATGTTTTTCAACCATTCTTCAGATGATGAACATTCCAAGATTTGGCTATCACAAAATATGCTGCTATAAACATAGGTACACCGATATCGCTGAGATCAACCATATTATTATGCAAAGATCACAGGAGAAAGTTTTGTATCTCCTATGAGTATTTTGAAGTCCTTTTCATGCCTTCTTGCAAACAAATCCCCAATTATAAGGCCTTGTAGATAAATATAGACCATTAGGAATGCTTTCAAGTAAAATATAAATAGATATCTAGATAACAAATAACTGAGCAGTTGAGATCCTCAATAGAGAACAGGATTATTACAGAAAGTAATGCCTTAATTTTGTGATATTTTGCCATAATTGTAACACACAGGGTTTTTGTTGTTGTTGTTTGTTTGTTTTTTTTCTTTTTGAGACAGGGTCTCGCTATGCAGTTCAGGCTGGCCTTGAGCTTACTTTTATAGCCCAGGCTGGTCTCAAACTCACACCAATCCTCCTCAGTCTCCCAAGTGCTGAAATTACAGGTATGCGCCACCACGCTTGGCATACATGGTTTTTTAGAAACTATTTTATGAGGGTTTTTCTTCTAGTTGATGACCTTTTCATATTTCAGTATTATCAAATACAATCTATCAATTTACTGAACTCAATTTATTTCAAAACAGAAATGTTCAACTTGTTCAGATATAAAGAAAAATTAATGTATCTCCTGTGCCTCCTGGAGAATAATGAACTTAATGCTTCTAGTGTTCTGAACTCATTTCTGCATCCTGATTTATATTTGATCTGGACAAGCAGAAGCAGTCCTAAGTAGTTCTATGGAGTCAGGCCTGGAAGTGGGAAAGGTGTAATTGGTAAAAACAGCCCACAGAGAAATAAAGATATCAAATTTGTGTAAGAAAATGTCGTGGAAAAGCACAAGATATTTATTACTTCTAATGGAAAGTTTCTAGTCTTGAATTATTTCTTCAAAGTAGAAAGAAAATTCTACAAAACTTCTTAACCCTGGCCCAAAGTGGAACAAACTGCTTAACATGTTGAAGCATAGAGAGTTGAACATTCTTTTAAGGTTTGGAACTTAAGGAAGAAAATCCAGCATGAAAACATTGTTAACTATGCAATTAAAAAGTCAATCAGAAGGAATTTTTAAAATAAAAAAAATATGTAAGAAATGATTGCATTGAAAATGAGAAAAATTTTTCGTTCATTTCTTTAATATTCCGCAATATAATATTGTGAGTCAAAAACATTTCATGAGTCACAATAAATATTTAAATTAATGCAGTTCACTTTTACTAAAAAGTGACAAAGAATAGGAACAGGACAATGCTCATTGTTGGCAAGACTTTAATGAAACTGAAAACTCCAAAATTATATGTGATCTTACATTATTATAGAACTAAATCACAAAAGATGATTTAATACAGCAAATTTTATATATACGCATAAGGCAAAAAAAATTGCACATTATTTCCAGGATATTCTTCATCTTAGCATACTCAGGCTCCTGGAGTCAGCATGATACTTAGAAACTTAGAGGAGATTTTTTAAGTGTCAATTGGGGGACAGCCAGCAACACAACTTCAAAAGCAGCACATTCAAGTACATTCTTATGAGAGCCTTTATGAACCTAAACTAAAATTTCTTATTACAAAGAGACAAAATATTTGTTTTTCTCTTCTTTTCTTTTGTTTTGTTATTTATTTATTTATTTATCATATTTTAGGGAAGGGTCTATGGAGTATTCAGGGTCTCACTACTAGATCGAACTCCTAGTGATCTGCCTGTTTACAGCCTCCCAAGAGCATTACAGGCATGCACCACCACGCCCAAGTCTCAATTGCCATCTCAGCCCTCCCTTGGGATGGGGCTGGTAAGCCAGGCCCTGCGATTGAATCTGCACCTGTCTGTAGGTGCTTTAATCCACTGAGCTATTTGGCCATCCCAAAATAAAATTTTTCTTAAAAGAATGGCTTTTATTTTCTCATGCCAGAAAGATCAAATCATTTTATTGCTGTTCTCCACTACAACCAGTGGTGAGATGATATGATTTGGATTTATAAAAACCTTGTTCCATCCTTATAGAGCACCTGTTTATGAATACTGAAAAAAAAATTTCAATGGAACTTTGAAATTCTTGACAACTTGTAACCTACACTTGCGCTTAGATTCTCACAGAAGACCACATCATCAATGGAGTTGAGGAACACTAATTCTACAATACAACCCGGAAACAAATTTATGCATGGGTTTCCTAACTCCCTCTTTTAAAAGCCAGACTTCCTTTCCTACTCCTATGTGAAGAACACAATACATAGGGACCTGATTTGTTAAAAGCAGAACTTTTACTTTTAAAAGTGTAATTCAGCACTTACTTTGCTGAGAAAGGTTTGTGACACATTAGTTAAATCTTAAGGACATGACATATTTCATAAAACATGAGAGAATTGAAGAAAAGTTAAGATAAAATGTTCTAAGTGAATATTAGATAAAATTAACCAATCTCAAAGAAGCTAGAAGGTCATAAGCCCGTCCTCTTCTGGGGACTTCCAGAACTAAGACGCCACCAATCTTCAACTTGGTCCTGGGCTCAACAGCTTTTAAATGTGAAACCCAAAAAATCATTTTTGGAGTTCTTTGATTTTATTCTTAATTGATGGTTTCAGGAAATGGAAAAGAAAGCAAAATACAAAATTAAAAGCAAACAAACAAAGCAAAACAAAAAAATCTGTAAGATAAACAGATTTTATTTGTGCCTGAGTATTTTCCCTAATATTTAATCGTACTTATTACCTGTCACATACTTTCACATGTATGTAGACCCATGTTGTGCTGATATATCCTGATTAAATTAAAAGAACAGATTTTTCATTTCTCTCTATGTTCTAGATGTGGGGAAGTCCAAGATCAATGCGCTGGCATCTCGTAGAGGCTTTCTAGCTGAATTCTCACATGAGGGAAGATGGCAGGGGTGATGCACTGTCCCAAGCTCTGCTAAGAACATTAATCCATTTGTTAAAGAAGAACTTGTAATGACCTACACAGTTCCTAAAAGGCCTCGCCTTATGGCACTTTGCATGAAGATCCCAACTTTTGAATTTTGGAGGACACATTCACAGTATAGCAGAACAAATTTTTCTATGAATGATTCACCAAATATTGACTGAATTGTACAACTTTTCCCTATTGTAAAATACCCTAGCTACTTGATAGACAAAACAAAACCAATACTTTTCCTTAATTTATTAGATATTAATAATGATGTTTTTGCTTTAAATTTCTTATTCTTATTTTGTCATATTTTAAAGCATTTTTGCAACACAACAAAGAATGCTAAGTTCCCATGATTTAAGAGATGGTACCCCGGCTGTGCCATGCCAGCCCAGCCCCCTGGGGCATGCTGGGAAGGCAGTTGAGAATGGGCCTGGTGTTGTATGCCTGCAATCCCAGCTTTTGAGAGGCTGAAGACAGGAAGATCACTAGGAGTCTGATCTAGGTAGTGAAACTCTGGAGATCCTGTACTAATTAGAAAAAGACACAAGGAAAGAAATGGCAGCATACTGCAAATGAAGATCATAGATGTTCATTTTAAAGTCTAACCACACACTGCATCCAAGGATTCAAATTGTCACTATTGGGGAAGTAAGACTTAAGTTCTCCTTTATTTCTTTGATCTTGATACTAAGACTAATTTACCTATCTTTTCATCCAAAATCCATTGCATTCTATTTTTTAAGCACAATGGCACATACTAGAAAAGGTTAGGTGAAATTCATTCCATCTAGTAAACTTGATTTGCCCTTAACCATGATTTCCACATATAATTAGTGGTATAAAAGGTGTTAGTGAAAATAATACCATAAAAGCATCACATGGTTTAATGAGATATGTCTAAAGAGAACCAGGAATACAACACATATTTATAATATAATTCTAGTACACTTCAAAGGATATATTAATGAATATGAAATATCATAATCTACTCATCACATTTGTTTAGTAAGCATACTTCAAAGAATAATAGAACTTGTATGCTTTATTACTGACCTTTAAAAATTCACAAGATTACTCTATTTTTATTTATTTATTTTTGATAACAGCTTGAGAAATAGTATCATATGGTCTGTACCAAGAAATGTTCTTTAGATTTTGGTAAAGACTTTAGATTTTGGTAAAGACTATCTGGGGAATTTCTGTCTGTCTGTTCTTTTTTTTTTTTTTTTTTTTTTTTAATGTATTTGGTTATAGGGTCTGACTACACAGCTCAGACTCATAGCGATCCTCCTGTTTTCAGCCTTTCCAGAACTGGGATTATAGGTGTGCACCTCTACACCTGAACTCTGAGGCTGGCTCAGTGGGCGCTGGGGGCAGGGCCAGCGCAGCATATGTTACCCTTTGTGGTTTCCTATGCTTGCCTAAGCAGGTGCTTTAGTTGCTGAGCTATCTGGCTGGCCTGTTTTGTCTGTTTCTTAGTGTTTATTTTTTGTGATTTTCTGCAATTTTCACAAAATTTATTTTCAGAGAGAAAATTTAAAAGGACAAATTATGCTCTGTGAAAATAAAATAAGGAGGATGATGGCACAGGTCTAGAATTCCTGCACTCTGGGAGTGGACTCCAGGCAAGAGGCCAGAGGACTACAAGCTAGAGCCCTGGCTGGACAATTTAGCAACTTGGACAAATTGGTCTTACAATTAAAAACTAAAAATAAAATGTGCCAGATAAAGGCCTGGGATTCGTATTATAATACTGGGAAAACTATACAAGTGTAAGCGACCAAGCATTAGTTCCTAAGGAATACAGAGTGCCAGTTATATTCTGTAAGATACAATACAATATTCCATATCACAGAAAGCAGAGCCTTCTTTTCTACATCAATATTAAATATTACACTAAATTTCAATTTTGATATTTTATATTTTAAAAATATATTTAATTCAACAGAAGCCAAATATTTTTATAAATATCCTTGACATGTCTATGTGTTGTGGCTGGGTTAAAATCACACAAGCCTAAATAATACATTCAGTAACAAAGACACTAACATGTATAGCCCATTCTGCCCATATGAAGTGGGAAAATAGCAATGCACAAACAATTAAATGCAGTATATAGAACAAACTAAGATAATATATGATAACAGTAAGATTTCTGATAAACTTCCCCAGGTAGAATAGTCATCTACAACTATATTTTAATTTGAAAACAAAATTGCATTTTAGATCATTATATGTGCAAAACTCACCTTTTAAAAAACCATAGCTCCCTCTACAATACATTTTTTCCACATTTAAGTAGATAACTGCATGTCACATATTCTCATACTCTTTTTCCTTCTGGTAAACTATTAACTAAATAGCATTTTAGAATTAATGAAATATAGTTCAAATCTGTATTTTCTATTTCCTCAGGTAAGCACAAAATTATTACTGCTTTATATTTTAATACATCTTTGATAACTAATGACTTTCAAATAAGACAATCACAGAGGCAATTGAGACAAAGATTCTCATCATTAATACTGTACAAATAGAACACTCCATCTTGTTCTTCCAAGGTAAGATTTCTAAGATCATACCTAGGAATACTACAAATTTTAAGTTCCTTGTAGTGCAAGAGAATGAATATGCTTATTGTATCATGAATGCCTATCTATATCGTACATTCAATATGAAACATTAGACATGTATGATTTGTCATAGTAAATTTGAGACTTCTGTGTAACCCCACATTTGTCTGATATCTTTCAAACACCTCTGGAACATGTTACAGATTGGAATGTCATTTTCTGAGGCTGCCTTTAGACCTTACCCTGACTAGAAACAGAAGCCACATTCACACCTCTTTATCCCCCACAAATAGCATGGTACTGGATCTATTTCGTCAGTTCTAAAGTCCATGTAAGTATAATGCCCATCAGTGAGAAGAATGCCACAAATCTATGCTACAAGAAAAGCGAAAGGACAAAGACCGAATGTTTCCCATTAATTCTCTATGTTCAGATGGAAACTTACCTGATTCTTCTGCCTCTACATTGGCCGAGTTACCATGCCTGCTCTGTCAGATCTCTTCTGTTTTAAAATCAAATGACATGTTCCAGTTACATAGAGCACCTGAATCAAACCAGACATCTGCAGGAAAGTGTCAATCTCTGAATTTTCCTCACAGAATTCTTTTGTCCTTCACCTTTTACTCTTTTATTTTGTTGTACATAAAATCAACTAAGATACATTGCGAGAGGGAGTAGAGCAAACCATTACCACTACCACCATAAACTGTGCCTTCTTTGTATTTCTTTTTAAAAATTATAATAGTAATATACATAAATATAATGAAGCTATCTCGGGGAAAAGCAGACAATTTTACAAAAGAGGAACAAACAGAAAACAGCTCCCTCTGCAACATAGCTGAATGTTTCCCTTTGATATTCATCCCAACAGTCTCCACAGTGCTGTACGCTGTCTTTCAGCATTTAAAATCGCAGTCACTTTAATATTGATATCTACTCACTTTGTAGACAAGTGTTCTGTCACTTAAAGGTAGGCAACATTTCTCCTTTTAATAACATTCACCGGTTCCAGAAAAACAGAACCTAGCCTAGAAGTAAAGTAGGTATTAAATGACAGTAAATAAAACAATAAATGAATAGGCCTTCAGGAAAAGCCATTTATCTCAGGTACATGGGTAACCTAAAGGGAGAAGGATGGCAAATCCACTTACAGTCAGCTCTCATACCTGTGAATTATGCATATATGTATGCAGAGGGTGAATCAAAAATATTTATTAAAACTTATATCAGTTGTATCTGAAGATATTTTCTTGTCATGATTTCCTAAAATAGATACAGTATAACAACTCTTTACAAAGATGCTTTTACGTTGTTGGAGTTATTATGTTAGTTAGCTTTTCCATTGCTGGCCCCAACGATTGACTGAATAGCTTAAAGAAAAAAATGTTATTTTGATTCAGTTTCAGGGGATTGAGCCTATACTGGCCTAACTCCAAAACGGAAACATCACCATGAAAGCTATGGCAGAGGGCAGACTCTCAGTCCACAACAGTCAGAAAGCAGAGCAGGTAAAGTCCAGAGAGAAAGGAGCGAGGAACCACAGGTAGGACCAAGGTCACGATTCCCTGACTTGCCCTGACCCTCACAAAATGGGTACGTTACTAACTTCCTAGTTATTTGTTATTTATTTATTTATTTTTGTTGTTCATATATTTGTTTGTTATAAGGTATTGCTATGTATCTGAATGCAGGCTGCCCCTGAATTCGTATCAGAGCCCAGGCTGGCTGCAAACTCCTGCTGATACTCTCGCTTTAACCACCTGCATGCTGGAATTGTGGGCATGCACTTCCATGCCAAGCTCCGGTACCTATTTTTTAGTCTAGTCAAATTTGCAAGTCATCACCAATGCTCAGAATAATCTAGAAATGATGTAATGTACACAAGATGATCCATAGCTTATACACAAATACCATACCATTTTATTTACACTATTTAACATCCATAGATTAATCTTTTTTTTTTTTTTTTTTTTTTTTTTTTTTTTGGTACCAGGGATTGAACTCAGAACCGTACACTTGCCAGGGATGTGCTTATGCTACTGATCTATTTCCCTGACTTCCATCCATAGATTTTAGCATCTACAGTACATCCTCAGCCAGTTCCACAAATATGCCACAGGATAACTATAGTTGTAAAAACAGTTAAGTTTTATCTTTTTGATCTTTGTCTTTGAACTCAGAACCTCGCACTTGCCAGGAAGGCACTAGTGTCCCTTAGCTATCTCCCCGACCCCTTAAACTATGTTAATTTTAGTAAAATTTATTTATTATATAATCATCCTTAAGCATGATTAGCAATTAAGATTAGCAGCATAAATATTAAAATTTAATCAATAGGGGCCCGGTGGGATGGCTCAGTGGTCTAAAGCGCCTGCTTGGGGAAGCTTGGGCGGCTTCAGGCACCGCGGTTCGATTCCTGGCACCACATACTGCGCCAGCCCTGCCCTTGGGGCGGGCTGAGCCAGCCATAAAAATGAGTGAATAAACAAAGGTTCTGAAACAATAATAAAAAAAAAATTAATCAATAATTTTAGTTTTTACTTGATATAAACTTATACATTTTTGTGGAGATATAATATGATGTTTACTACATGTATGAACTGCATACTGTTCAAAATATCAAAAGCATGTTTATCTTCTCAAAATTAACCATGCTTCAAACTATATTACTTATCACTTATCCTAATAGAAAAATGGATATATGAAATATGTATACATATATATTATACATATTTTTGTTACCTAAAATTTTAATGAATATTTGCAAAGACTGTCTCTACTTCGATTTTTAAAAGTACACTTTCTTAAATTCTTCTCAAATTAGGCCAATAGCTCTGTTTTGCTGCTCACAAGGTCTCCTTTTGTGCAGTAACTTTCTTATATAAGGAGAATTTCCAAGATATTTTCACTAGAAGTTTAAGGTGATACAGCAAACTGTGGTGTGTTCCATTTTTCTTGCATAATATATTGGTGCCTTAGGTGATTTATTAAAATAGCTGACTCTTACTTATTTTTCTTACGTATGTAATGGAAATTTAGAGTTGTCTCAAATGACCTTTACCAGTATACATCAACACACTGCTGTGCTTCATACTTGTTTACCCGCTCATGAGTAAATTAGAAGACACTGAGATCCTAAATAAACCATGTTTTACCAGAGATAAAGAGAAAGAAATTTCAGTTTCCATGGCATGATTTTATTGCTAGTCACAAGAGATAATAATAAATGTAAATTAATTTCCACAACGGGTCAAATTCAAATCTTGCTATTAGAAGAAAAAGATTATATTCATGTATGTTATGAGGAAATTAAATTGTGTATTGTCATATTTTTTAATATCTTTTTAAATGAAAGTATATTTTATTAAGAAACTGCAGAAAAGAATAATCAGTTTTACAAGCTTGCTACAGGAAGGAAAAATAGTATCAAATGCAAAAACTAGGAAAAAAAACTTATAGCATATTAGTTCAAACTGCATTGGTAAGGTTATAAAAAAGCATGTTTAAGTGTTTTTCAAATTTCCTTATATATACTAAAATAAAACAATATTTTTTTAAATTATCAAATGATTTATTAAAAGAATATTTACTAGTGCATCTCCACTGGAAGATAATTATAAATTCAAGTCATGAACCAGTAATATAATTTTTATGTAGTTACAATGATAAACACCACATCACCTGCCCCTAAGCTATGGCAGAGACATGAATTCTGCTGCAGCAGCTACCTATATCCTGTGTACAAGGGACCATTATTTTGAGATACTTTAATTTTGACTCTATACATATGTTTAATGTTATGGTTTATGTCTAGTTGTCCCTACAAAGCCTCATGCAATCATGGGGCGAGGACATCTATAGGTTGGGACGTGACTCATGAGTCACTGGGAATATGTGTTTTGGTACTGATGAGATTGTGGATCTGAATACTGCTGAGTACTTCTCGGATTATGGGTGTACCCTGAGGTGAACAGGCTGAGGTGGACAGCCTGAATGTAATATAAAGAGAGACAGAGAGACAGACTTGGGCTGCTGCTCTGTTGATCTGACTGGTTGGCTGCCTCTGTCACAATATTGTTGCTGTTCCACTCCATGAACTGCTTCTCTCTGCCATGTGCCACTCAGCTTTGGAGCCAGCTGAATACATACTAAAACCTCCACAAACTGTGAGCTAAATAAACCTTTCCTTCCTTCAATTTGAGTGTCAGGTATTTGCCCCAGCAACAATCAAAAAGTAAGTAAGACATTTAAGATTTAGTTTTATAAAAATTTGTTTACCACATAGAAGAATTCTTGATTTTGCCAAGAGAAAAAGAATAAAATGTAGATGAGGAAAGGTAGATGAGAGCATGAAGTTCAATCTAGGTGACAAAAGAATTGAAATATCTGACACAGTATTCTAAATAAATATGTATTTATTAAAGGAACAAAATATACTAAGACACTAGTCAGAATCAGTGAGTTGAAGTAGAAGCGTTATATTTAAAAAATGGTTTTCATAATCTTTCTACTCCTGTAAGCATTATTCTGGTCAACAGACTCCTTTCCGTACAGGGTCTACAGGGTCTCACTACACACACAGGACTCATAGTGATCCTCCTGTTTTCAGCCTCCCAAGCACTGGGATTACAGCCCTGCACCACCATGCCCAGTCTCAATCAACATCACAGTACAGCCCAAAGGTGAGGTTGGCTTGGCACACCAGGTATCGAACCCTAGTCCTTGCATCTGCCTAAGCAGAGACCTTAGTCAGCTGAGCTATCTGGTTGGCCCTGTGCCAACTCTTGAAGTAAAGTATTATTTATGTTCACCACCTGAGAAGATCAAATGAAAACCAAGTGATAACAAATTTAGTCAAATAAAATCAAGTTGAAAGAAACCTCAGTGTGTAGAAAATTTGACTGAAAGAAAATAAAGTTCATACGTAGGGATTTAGATTAGAATGGAATTCTTAGGAGTCTTACGTTGTTTTATTTTCACTTTGATAGGCTGCTTTTTTAGGCAAAGGCTAACATAACAGAAATGCTTAGTAATGCCTTTACAGGCAGATCTAGACTCTACCCCCGAATGTCTTCTGCTCAGAGGTTCTACATAAAAGCTGTTCATCGTAATAGCAGAGATAAATTTTGAATAAAAGTAGTACAATGCCACAACATCCATTTGTTGTATTATAGTTGATGACTTGAGGTTAACTTTCCACTCCATGTTGATAGCTAAAATATAGAATAAATAAAGTTTAGAATAGCTAATAAATCTAAAGGAAATGAAATAATAGTGCAAAAACAGACAATTATACATAAAACAGCAATTTAAGTAGAAAGTTAAAAGAGAAAAGAATTAATGATTGCTAAATCTCTGATATATAAACGCATCATGCTGTATGACTTTGTCATTATATTTTTAGATTGGTCAAGTATTAACATGTTCTCACTTTCCTATCAAGTAACTTTCCAATTTTTCTGTGCCCAGTAAAGTGGATATGAAAATATATGTTATTATTTCCTGTAAAGATTTTTTTTTTGGGGGGGGAGGAGCGGGACCGGGATTCACACTCACAACCTTGCACTTGCCAGGGAGGCACTTGTGCCACAGAGCTATCTCCCCAGCCCCAATATGTTATTATTTTGTATTTCTTGAATGGCCAGTGTTGTGGAGCATTTTTTCATGTATTTGTTTGCCACTTAGATTTCTTCTTCTGAGAAATGTGTATTCATCTCAAATGCTCATTTTTGGATTGGGTCTTTAAATTTGGGGGACTGAATTTTTTTTAGTTCTTTATATAATTTCTATAGAAGTCCTTTGTCTGAATGATTTTTGGTTACATTTTTTCCCCAGTTTTTGAGTTTTCCTTTTACTCTGTGATTTCTTTCGACATGCAGAAATTTACCAATAGGATTGAATCCCAGCTGTTGATTCTTTGCAGATTTTTCCATGATGTTTAGCTTTTGTTCATGAACAGTTTGGCTACCCCTAGGCCATCAAGATTTCCACCTACTTTGTCTCCTAAGAGATTTAGTGTTTGTTTTAATGTTTTTATCTGTAATACATAGTTGACTCTAGTTAGTGCATGGCAACAACATTGAGATATCATCTCACCCAAGAAAGAATGGCTAACATAAAGCAATTAATACATAACAGATGCTGAACAGGCTGTGGGGAAAAAAGCCCTGCTCCACTGCTGTTGGTAATATAAACTGGCACAACTGTTATTGAAATGACTGTGGAGACTACTCAAAAAAGTAGGACTAGGAATCCCACTTAATCCAGCCATTCCCCTTCCAGGTATTTTCCAAAAAGGAACTCAAACCATTATACCATAGTGATGTTTGTGCAGCCAGCCCTGTTTACAGAAGCACAATTTGCCATAGCCAAATCTTGGAAAGAAACGCCTGAGGAATGGATAAAAATGATGTGGTATTTTTATACAATGGACAATTACTCAGCTATAAAGAAGGACAAACTTGAAGCCTTTGTAGCTAGGTGGATGCAACTGGAGGCTATACTCATAAGTGAAATAAATCAGACCCACATCTGTAAATATAATATTGTCTCCATAGTGTAAGAACATTAAAAATGAAATAAAACCTGAAAAACATAGTGGATACAGTAAAACAGAGAGAAACTCTTCTTAAGGATTAAACAATGAAGGTAAGAAAAATGAAAAAAGATAGGGAAAAAAGGAAAGAGGAAACATGTAAGTATATATGCTGGATGGCTGAGATGACCATATTAATAATTTCTATCAGTTTTTCGAAAATAGCAGTTTACATGTAGAATTTTCACCTTGATTAATTGTATATGCTGATATCTATGATCCAAGCAATGACATCCGAGGACAGCAATGTGTAATACAAAAGCCATATTTGAATGCCACTCATCTTGGTCTTCTAAATGGATGCCATTTCTAAGGTCCTATCAATTATTATTATATTCTCACTGAAATAAATTTTTAAATAAGAAAAAAAGACAAGAAAAATTAAATTTTTGAAAGCAAGCAGTAATATTCAATTATTTGTCCAATCTTGCATAACTGTATCTGTTAATCTGAACAACGGATTTGATGATAAAAAGAGATAATGGAACAATCATTGTGAGTTAGCTATTCTTGTTTCAAAAGTCTGTAATATGTGTACTATTGTATGGTATCCTATTTCTGTCTGTTTTAACTATTTGTTTTTGCTTTCATTTTTAGTATTGAAAGTAAGATTAAATTAAATTTTAAAAATAAAATATATATTTCTGCTGGGAAGATAGCACAGTGGCATAGTGGCATAAATGAATGCCTAGCAAGCACAAGGCCCAGATTTCAATCTCCATTTCTGAAAAAAAGAAAAGTAAAAAACAAATTTCCTCTGGGGGTTGTGGCACACACCTGTAATTCTCATTTGGGAGGCTAAGGCAGGGTGACTGCTACAAGATTGAGCATCCATTGGTTATATAGGGAGTTTAAGACCATGAACTATAGTGAGAATCTAGCAAAAAGCAAAAGCAAAGAAAAATAAAAATAAAATAAGAAAACATTTCCCAGGTCCAAAATACAGTGGCTTTTTCTAATATACTTTATTCAATTTTTAGTTTACTAGTACAAATTTATGATTTGTGAAGTTTATGTTCACCCTAGAGAGCAGGCACATATATAAACACAACTTGATTCTTTTTCTTTTTTTTTTTTTTTTTTTTTTTTTGTCTTTTTGAGACAGGGTCTCGCTATGCAGTTGAGGCTGGTCCTGAGCTCACTTTTGTAGCCCAGGCTGGTCTCGAACTCACACCAATCCTCCTGCCTCAGCCTCCCGAGTGCTGGGACTACAGGCGTGAGCCACCACGCCCGGCTTTGATTCTTTTTCAATCTCTTTCTCCTTGGCATTTTTCCTAGTCTCTTATTCTCATTAATACCCTTTTTTGTTTTCTTATAAACCAACCATTTACTTGGGAGAGAATGTAACAGTAACTGAAATTACATTAGAAGCAGCACATATCTAAAAGACCAGATGACAGGCATTCCAAGCATAGTTTTACGTTACATATTGCTATCATCAGTGTCAAAAATCTTTTGATGTTTCTTAGGACCATTGTCTAATTCATCCTGTGCTTATAAGTATGTATTTTTGCTTGTGCTATGTTTCCTCTCTTTTCTGCTTCCAGTCACTTTGCTGTTCAACCCTGAAGTCTAGGAAAAATGCCAAAGCATAGATAGGCTAAAATTTGGTACATGCTAATATTTCTAGATATCTGTGTAAAGATGTGTAACTGCTCTTATCACATTCCATAGAGATTTATTAGAATGTCAATGATTCATGGAAAATACCAATTTCAAGTTAAGTCTAAGATGTTTGATATCCAGAAAGACAGTGAGAGTAAGCTCAAGCACCCACGTTTTAGAAAAATAGTATCTTTAAGCTTTTCTTCTGGAGGGCTAAGAATACAAGCTTACAGACCAAAAATTAGAGAAGAAAGGGCTACAAGGATAGCCAATATTTTGGCCCTAGCCCTTGAAGGTCAGTGAGGACTCAGGCCATAAGAGAACCTGTGCTATAACATCCTATAACTCAGCGGTTTCCCAAATTTTCTGTTCAAGGAGAAATGGACCACAGAGGAAAGGGATGGAAGGTATATAGTGTGCCTAAGGAGAGTCACCTAGAGAGAAAACATTCTTTCGGGCTTTCATAGAGAGCAAACTGGTCAAGCAATGGCCATGACTCATCCAGATGGCTGACACTGACAATAGTTCTACAAAGCACTGTACATGGTTCCAAAGTAAATCCTGAGGAGATCTGACTGACCTTGGCAGATACAACAACTACATGTTTTGTTATACAAGTGTTGCTTTAACTTGCTGTTAACCACCCAGCAGAAAAGTTTAAACATGATGCATAAAATGTAAAGGTATTTTAATATGCTGAGTTGTAAAAGGCTCAAATCATCAGCTTCCAACATTGCCGGTTTCGCCAGTAACCCACTGCAATTATGGAACATTTGGCTATGTATGCAACTACCTCCCCTTAGGTGAAAGAGAAGAAATCTATTGTAACAATTACCATTAAAAATTTTATCATGTCTACACCCTGTGCTCTGTATAACTACAATAAGGACAACAATATGCATTGTATCAATTATTGGGAAAGTACTACTAGCACGTTTTGAAACTGTCACATTGTAATTTCTTATAAATTATAAATTATAAATTATAAAATTTCTTTCCCTTCACCCTCCTACCCCTTGACTCCTCGAAAACCCACTGCAGCATTATTATTGTTATTATTATCATTATCATTATTATCTTTCATGCTCATGATGTATAATGTTTACATTCATTGTGGGTACTTGGCATGTGTACATAACATATCTAGTCCACTTTCAACACCTTCACATACTTTTATTCTCAAAAGGAACACTTACATCCCAGTCTCTTTAGCTCATGCTTTGCCAGCTGTTTATGATCACACAGTTAAAACAAATAAGGGCTAGCCAAATAGCTCAGCAGACTAAAGTGCCTGCTTAGGCAGACACAGCTGTCAGGTTCAATCCCTGGTGTGCTGTGAAGTTCCTGCCCCTGGGGCGCACTGAGATCGTGATTGAGACTGGGCATGGCGGTGCATACCTATAATCCCAGAGCCTCGGAGGCTGCAAATAAGAGGATCATGATGAGTGCACTCTATATAGTGAGATCCTGTATACCCTGCAGACCCTGTCCTAAATTCATAAACAAAAAAATCAAACACAGTGTTAAACAAATCCAGTTTTCACAAATTGAAATGTGGAGAAGTAAATTGTGTAGTTATATTCTTATTCAAAGTACAAATCATGGACCACCATTACTTGGAAGCTTATACAAATGCAAAATCTCAGGCCTGCACTGTGCATTTCAACCAAATCCATAGCTCATGTGTAATGTGTAACTCAATGTACATTGAGTTCTAAGAAGCAGAGTATTTCTATGATTTAAAAAATGGAATGTCCTTTAAGACTTGGGTGTTGCAGGCTTGATCCTCAGTACAGAGGGGAGAAGTTTTCTGTTGAGATGGCTGGATTGTGAGGGCTCTAACTTCCTCAGTGAATTAATGAGAGGAATGGATTTATTAGGAGACAGGACTTAACTGAAGGGAGTCGTCACTGTGAACCTGTCTTTACCATTTAAACTTTTCTTGGGCTCAAGTAGTTTTCTTATACTATGTTTATGTCTTCGAATCAGACTACTTTGGACAGATGGAAACCTCTAAAACTTGTGGAGCAAAAGAGGTCTCTCTACAGTGAAGCTCTGACTGAGAGGTATTTGCCTTAGCAATAGACATTAACACAGTTTTTTTTTAATGCATTACTCATCTGCAGGCATATCTACATGAACAATCAAGTGGGATATTCACATCGAATGAGCAGGTGTATATAGTGTTGGGAGAGGATAAAATTATAGGGAACGAAATCAAGATTCTTAAAGATCTTGGTAGGATATAATTGGTAGGATATAATCAACAAATGGGGCTGACCAAGTAGCTCAACAGGCTAAAGCACCTGCAAGCAAGCTCACGAGCCAGGGTTTCCATCCCAGGGCCTATTGTGCTGGCCCTGCCCCAGTGCCATGCTAAGACCTGGGACTGGGTGTGGTGGCATGCGCATGTAGTCCCAGCTCTTGGGAGGCTGTGAATAGGCAGATCACTGAGTCTGATCTAGTAATCTAGTAGTGAGACCTTGAGCACCCTGTACACCCTTTCCTAAAGTACAAAAATAAATAAACAAATAAATAAACATAAAATCAACAAATGGATACCTTTTGCTAATGCTATACTATGAGTGATCCACAGAGCTATTTTTTCTTTCTGACAAAATGCCAGTACATCAATTATTGATGCCTGTGTTAGAGATTATAAAAATGAAGATGCAAAGCATTTAACAAACACCTGTTCTAAACTCTAGATTTGTGGGCTTTCAGGTTAGCTCAGGGGCTTCAGCACCTACATGGGCAATCCCAGTCAGGCACAGCATTTCGATCCCCACACCCACCCTTAAGGCAGCCTCAGTCAGCCAAAAACACTCTTGTAAAACCAGGTTCTTTTGCCCTCAGAGGTCCTGTCTTCTCTGTTGTAGGACACTGCATATTTTGAACTTGGACATATCACATCCACACATGAAAGGATAAGCTGCCAATTGTAAGAAAGAACTAAGTGGCATCTAAGAAAACATTGTAACTTAACACTTCAAATTATCTATGTATCCTAGAACATACTAGGAGCATAGATCGCAAGATCTATAAAGTGGTTCCTCACCTATGTGGAGGTTTTGTTCTAGACACCCCTGTGATAAGTAAAAATCAATGAAGTAGTGATGTTATAATTATTTAAATATATATCTTAAGGCCTTATAAACACTACCCACAGTCTTGTAAACCTTTCCCACACTTTTGAAGACACTTCTAATGTTCTGGATCATTTTCTAAATTTACAAACCTACATAATTTTGGCAACATACATATACAGTACAGTACTGCAAAATCCCATGATACAGTGCATTTTAATGGAACAATCTATGATGAATAATTTAGATTAATATTTTTGAAACCCTGAGAAACAGCAAGTCAGTGAAAGTCAAACTGCAAAATAGGAAGGGACTACTGTACTATATCTTCCCTTATTTATAGAGAGACTTTTAAAAATATGAATTGCAGTTTTGCTGTTAAGAGAAAAAAAGAAATGGTCAGAAGAAAGTTTCAAACAGTAGTTTAACAATTTAATGAATTGGGGGCCTGGCGGGATGGCTCAGTGGTCTAAAGTGCCTGCTTGGGAAAGCTTGGGCGGCTTGGGGGACCGCAGTTCGACCCCCGGAACCACATGCTGTGCCGGCCCTGCCCTTGGGGCGGGCTGGGCCGGCCATGGAGATGAGTGAATAAACAAAGGTTCTGAAACAGGAAATAAATAAATAAAATTAAAAAAAAAAAAAACAATTTAATGAATTATTTTTTGCTTGACATGAAGAACAATTTGAGAGAAAATTTGAAGGTGATATGCTGCTTCTAACATGCCCCAGAGAGCTGCAGCTTTTCAGCCTTTTTGGTCAGGGATGGGTAGCAAGGGTTGGATATTCCACTGACACATAATGACTGATTTATCTCTTGCTTCTGAATTATGAACAAGAGACAGAAGTGACATCAAAAAAAGTCTCTATCATAGTCAATGAGTCCCCTTGTAAAAGTATTTTCATGAAACATATATCCAACATTTTACACTTAATTGTGATTGTGCAGACATTAATCAATGGCCATCCCAGAGAGCTACAGCATGTAAGGTTCTATTGAAATCGTTTTCAGTACAGCTGGCTTTCTGTTAATGAACAAGAAATGGATTTTACTGGGTAAATACTGTTTTCTTTTTAAGTACCATTTTAATGGAAAAGGAAAATAGAGAGAAAGAAATAAACTTCTAAGTAAATTATATTTTGATCAGTAGAAGGCAAGTACCAGAATGGTCACACAGTCTGAAGGCAGCAATGACTATAAACCTATAATGAAGCATTATGAAAGGCCACACTGGGGCCAGGGAGATAGCTGAGAACTCTAAGCACTTGCCTAGCAAGTACAAGGACCCAGGTTCTATACCTGGTGCTGAATGCCCTGTGGCCCTGCATGAGCAGGCCACTGAAACAGGGTGCGGTGGCACATGCCTGTAACCCCAATGGTGGGGAGGCTGAGATAGGAGGATCACCATAAGTCTGAGCTGTGTAGTGAGACTCTATGGAAAATCAATCAATAAATTTCAAAAAAGAGTTTAAAGAAAGGCCAGACTTAGATCTAAGCAAAAAAGATATGTCACTAAGTTGTCCAATCAAAATAAGTAGTAAAGTCAGCAAGTAACCAGTTAACCATTTTTAACACAGCTGGAATGTTTTAGGAATGTTTGTTAGTGGCGGAGGGTCAGATTAATGGGCAGTGAGATGAACATACAAGTCCATTATCAGATATGAATAACAAAGATCATATAACTTGTTTGTTCAATGTAGATATTAGAAACTAGCATCTTAAAGAAGCGAAGAACAATAAACAAAGTTTAGGGTGGGTTGTAATCTGTTACTTGGGATCTTAGAAGACTAGGATCTAAAAAAGGTTTAACAACTTAACCCTGATTGATATCTCCACCCTTACTTAAGACGTTGGTGATCCCCTCTCCTTGTAAATCTTCTATTGTGTGACCTAAATAAAAAGGAGATATTTCTAGAGTTCTGAGCTCACTTTGAGAGAGACAGATCTCAGTGAGTCCTCTGAGCTACCTTCATTGGGTCTTCTCATCGTTTCTTTCGGCACTGACACAGAACATGACTACAGTTCAACATATCTAATATTAATCAAATTTATGAAGATAAATGAAAGTAGTATAGTATGCATACTGCTATATAAAATTGGCTTTTATGGGAAATTCCCATTCTCATAGTGTAAAACCACCTGATATTTCCCAAGACATAATTAGACTCAAAGATAATGACATAGCTGACATTATCTGGACATAGCCCACTACTAGATAAACATTTGCTAAGTTTTATCCAGTAAAACAATGACATTTCCTTAAACTCAGTATATTCTCATTTTGATGTCAGATTAGAAGTAAAAAGTCTACTGTCTATTTTTTTAAAAAGAAAATACCATTTGGCATAGAAGATTGCTCCCAGTGTAATTTATTTTCCATTTAATTGTATAATTAAATCTGAAACCCCAGAGAAATATTCCAACTCCGGCTGGGTATCCATCCAGGACTTTCCCTGCACCAGCTCACATGACGAGCCAAGCTTTAATCATCATGAAATAGGTCAGAATGTGTATTCAAGCTGTTTTTCACAATGCATGGTCTTATAATTAGTAAAACTACACACAAAAAAACATCCCCAGTAAAAAATATATAAAATGAGCATAACATAGAAACTCAGTGTACTTTTTAGAGATATACAAAGACGGAACCATCATTCACAAAGATTAACACTTCTGACACCAACTCATAAACATGAAAATACCACTCACTATAACAGTCGATGTTAACTGAGTCACATTTATTCTCAATTTTTAAAAGTTGTTATTATATATAGGAGCAATATTTCCCTTAAAATATAGGTATCCTTTATATAGAATGTGGTGATCTGAATTTGTAAATTAAGTCAAACTTTTTGTGCATTAAAATGAAAGAAGAGAACATTGAGAACATTCACAGGTATAGAAGCTAAATCCAGTTAAATTAGTACAAATAAATCGTCATTCATTCAATCAATGAACAAGTGCTTATTAAGACCCAAACCTCTAAGTCTCATTTTTCTAGCAGAATCATATATAAATAAAATAAGCAGAGATACAGAGAAAACAATATGTAATTTAACCCACTCTGTTTAAGGTCTAGATGATATTGTATCTCAGTATTTCAACCTATATGTGCTGGCTATGGATCCATTGTTATTTTTTTTGGCAGGGAGGGGAAGAGGAAACGGGGTTCAAACTCATGTCTTTTCACTTGCCAGGCAGGCACTTGTGCCATGGAGCTATCTCCCCAGCCCCTGGATCCATTGTGATAAGGGTGTGTTTGTAAGAAAAAAGGTATTTTGTTAAGTGATAGCAAAAACGCTTACAAATATGCCCAGTTCTCATTTAATGTCTATGACCTCTCCCTTACGTAGTATTTTTAAAGAATAATAAAGAGGTACATTATAATTTTAAAATAAAGTAATGTGTTAATCAAGATCTAAAATGTAGAACAGCAAAAACATTTACTCATATTGAAAATTAAATACAAAGACATAAATATTAAATAAATCATACATCTTTCAAGATGCAGTCATAAATTGAAAACTTGATGTGTTTCTCCAGAATAGTATAAAAATTTTAATCTATACAATGGATCAGACCACAGCCTGAGGACAAAATCATACTGGATAAAAATTTTAATTCTACAATACAGATTAAACAAATAATGTATATTTTCTTGACTCACTACTGACATACTTAATCAAAGAATTTTTAATAGTTAAGAGCAGATATTTAAAATTTCAATTTTAAAATTGTCTTCGTTACTTTTTACTCGTTGCTGGGAGAAATACCCAACTCTCAAAATGAAGGAAGGAAAGATTTATTAGCTCACAGTTACTAGAGGTTTCAGTCCATATTCAGCTGGCCCAAGGCTGAGTGGAACAGGGCAGAGAGCATCCAGTTCCTGGTGGCAGAACAGCAACAATCATAACAGACCAACCAGGGGAACAGAGAGCAACAGCTCTAGTCTGTCTCTCTGTCTCTATTTAAATTACGTCAGAATCTCTGCCTTAGCCTATCCGCCTCAGGCAACACCTATAATTCCCAGCAGTGCTCAGACCCTAATCTTATCAGTATTAAAACACATAATCTCAGTAGATCATGGATCAAGTCTCAAACTCTAAAAGTCGCTGCTCCATGACTCAGGAGACTTTGTTGGAACAACTAGATGTAAACCATCACAAAAACTAAATCAGACTTAAAAATAATATTTTGCAGAATATAAGAGCTGTTTGAAAATTGTATTCTTTATAAATTATATTAGGCTGAGCATTAGCAATATTTTGTAATGGCATTATAATACTTCATCATATTCAATTCATTTTTATTTAGAACATGTTCTGCAAGTTATCCTATTAGAATTTGTTAATAGAGATAAGGGAAATTAATTATAACGTTTAGATAACATAAAAAATTCTCATAATTGGCTCTCCTCAGTTCATGGTATTTGGGTTTTTAGTTACTCAAAGATTGCATCTTTCAGTATACCAACACAAGGAAAAGGTGCCCGAGTACTGAATATCTGAAGTAACCTAATCATAGGGTTAATGAGATATCTAAGTCTTTTGAGAGAGCATTAGAAAACGTAAAAATGTATAGTGTTTAAAACATAGGATTAGTATTACTAAATTAAATTGAAAATGTGACTATGACCACTTTAGTTTTTATCTACCACTTTGCTTATATAATTTAATTTAGAAATCCTTCTAACACTTAGCTACACGTACAGCCTTGCTACCTAAGTTCTGGACCAAGAAACACTAAATATAATGACATGTTAATTGGATGATGATTAATGCTACCATAAAAAGGCAACAGCAAGTTTTATGAAAAAATTAAAATACAGAACTTCTTTAAATGCAGTATAGATTTTAAACACATTTCTCAGGAAACTAAAATCCTCTAATCCTGTCTCATTATGTATTTACATACTGATTTTTCTAGTTAATCAATTTCAGAGAAATCAAGAAACTATTACTTCATTATAATAGATTTTGTAACTTTTCATAAAAATATAAAAGCTGAAATAGTTTAAAGGTACTTGATTTGGAAATACCATATTATATAAAGATTGGATGGGATTCATGATTAATTCAGAGGAACTTGAAATAATCAGTTTTTACAAATCTACAGAGAAATTATAAATGTAATTATTAGATATTTTAGTTATAAATCTTACTTAAATGTATGAAAATCTTTTTATAAGAGGTTTTCATTTTATTTTTGAGTGTGTGAGCTCATGAATCTATGCGTGAGTGTTATTCTTGCATATACACCAACTTTTTTCTGGATTTAATACCAAATATTATCCCTAAGAAACCCATTTCTTTTCCACCAACTGCACTGCTACATATACATGATCACACCAGTTTTCCTAAGAAGTTTTATTTTATATATATATTTCATATGGCTCCATAATCTTTTCAGTTTCACTTCTTTTTTTTTTTGTATTGCTTTTATGTATTTTTTAAAATGTGTTTGGCACAGGGTCCTACTATGCAGCTCAGACTCATAGTGATCCTCTCATTTCTAGCCTCTACAGAGCTAGGATTACCAGTGTGTGCCACCACATCCAATCTTGTTGGTGGGCTCAGCATACTCAGGGGTTCGGGTGGCATGGCATGTGGTACTGGGGATCTAACTCAGGTCCCTGCTGTTGCCTAAACAGCTGTTTAGTCCAATGAGCTATCTCACAGGCCTTCTATGTAGTTCTGAATTCTGATAGTTACAAAATACCTAAGGGAATGAATTATGAACAAAAATTTCCAATGTGTTCACAGTTCTACAGTTCTGAATGTTCTAGTCTAAGATTAGGAGACCCTATTGTTTTGTGCTTCCACTGAAGGCAATAAATGGCAGTAGCAAGCAGTGTATTTTGAAGCAAATGGTTTACATCTACAGATATAGGTTGATGGCCTGAGGTTCCGCAGTCTCTTTCAAGGACCTGTGCACTGAACTGCAAACTTCTCATTAAGCCTCACCCATCAAAGGTCCCATACCTACCTAGTGTCACCTCCCTAGGGTCAAAGTCTTTAACATTTGTGTCACTAGGGCAGTATTCATCCAAATCCTGTCAAACATTAATGATCCTTGTTAAAAATAACAATTGTGTAGCATGGCACTTTCCAAAAGTGTTTAGGTTCTTAAGTTTTTCATAAATAATATTCCAATCAATCTCTCAGAAGCAGAGGTATTCATACATCTTCATTCTAGTAAGTGCTGTCTCTGTTCTCTTTTGCATTCACACTTATTTTATATTTTAAAACTATATTTGCTAAATGACAAAAGACAGTATCTACAGTAAGAATTTTTCTCTTGCTCCCCACCTGCTCTTGCTCTCATGTCGTCTCTCTTCTTTACCCCAGTCCATGTGGCTGTCCATAGCCCAGTCTCTATCCCCATCCCTGTCCCTCTATCTACATTGCCTTCACACTCAAAATTATTTACACGGTTAACAAAAAAGCACTTCACGCATCACAACCCAAGATAGTCTTCCTGTTGACTTTCGAGTAAATGATTTGAGATAATTGAAAATACCAAATTCATTTATTTCTAAGCTCCTCAATGGAATTTAAAAAAATATCACTTTACTCTTATTGTTTTTTTTTTTACTATCATTATCTAAACCTATGACATAATAATAAAGATGTATACATATCTTGAACTATGGAGAAACTAATGGAGAGATGTAGTTCCAATAAGACTGTCCATACAGTTTTTTTTTTTTAATTAGACACCTATAAGAAATAGAGGATCATACTTATCTGATACATTCCACTTTCTCCTCTTAGCTGAAACACTCACTTTGTCTTCTGGTTTTTATGATTTTAGGAAACCTTAATTTATTATTTCTAAATGGACAGAGAAGATGTGTGAGGGTAAGAAGATACATTTTCAAATTTTCAGTCCAAAATACTTTAGAAATAAAAAATTTTCTGAAAATATTTACAAATAAAAATAACAATACTTTCTAACTTCTCTAGAACAGGGTATTTTTTTTTTCTCCAAGTTTATTTACCCCACAATTATTAGAGATTCTAAATAAGGTAACTCTTTTGAATAGTCTATTAAATTTAATTGAACTGAATAGCTTCCTCATTATATGTACAAATATAAGTCATTCAAGGCAGAAATTGAATGACTGGAGATCAATAATGTCTTATGCATTATGGTAAAATAAATATATAATCAATATTTATGTTGATGATTTTCCATCTTTTCAATTAGTTACTTGTTTTCCAGTGCAAAAATAAAGAAAAATTATCCAACAAAATATGAAATAAAAAGAAAAAATAAAGCTACTGTGTCAACAGAAAGCTTTTAAGGGCATATTGATGCCCCTTAAAAGTTTAAATTTTATTCAGATGTATGAGATGAATATTATTTAACTCACAACCTTATATATTGAATACTGAAGTTTCTATTCATCTTTCTACAACTTCTTTATGGGCAAAAATGTTTCCAACATATGGATTATAGATTTTTATTCTTTTGCTTGTAGTTGATATCTCATATAGGCTTTTCTTTTTGGGAAAGACAAACAAGGTTGTACAGAGATCAAGATGATGACCAGTTCAAGGAGTCTCATAAATGCCCTGGCAATGAGTTACACAGGATGGGGGTAATCCTTTTTTTCTAGCAAATGATGTTGTACAGAATCTTAACTTTCCTCTGGGTGTTCAGTTGATAGGCAGGTGCTATTATCACTCCTTTATTACATGATGTCCTACTTCAAATTATTTCCAAAGCCAGCATGTTTCCCCCTACATTTGAGAATACCTCAACACTCATCTCTCCTAACAAGAGAACAGTCTTATGGCAAGCTAAGGAAAGCCCAGAAAAAAGCACTTTATGTTTCTGAATACCAAGAAAAGTATGAATTTATTTACCTGTTCCTGAGCTCCAATTAAAGGAATGTGGTACTTTCATGTTTTTCCCAGGGGATCTGCTCATCAGTGTTACCAAATATAGACTGAACACCACTACCTGCTGATGTCAGACTCAAGCTCATAAATAATGGTAAATGTTTCTCTAGGGAGTAAGTAATGGTGATGATAATGGTCACTGGGAATGTGTCATGTGAGTCAAAGTGTCCTTAGACCACGTGAACCATTTGGTATGCTGTGTTATCTAGAGTGAAATAGTACACAAATCCAGTGTTTCATTTTGAAGAGCCAATATCCCTTTCATGATCAATGCTTCAATGAAAATTAGTTTCCTATTACATATTATTTATTATCAATAAAGAACTGTGTTAATTTCACAATTAAAAATTGATAGTTGACCAATTAATAAGGCCCATTTAATAAGGTAAAGTCTATCTGTAAAAGGGACACAAAAACTTATCAACATATTTGATAAAATATTATTGAATGCCTATGAACTATGAGACATAGTTTAAGCAGTACAAACATGATCCTCTAGTAAGATTTAGATGAAAAAATAAACAGCTGCAAGACATGAAAACAGGGACAGGCACAGAATGTTTCAGGAAGGGTATATTGCTTATGGAAATGAGGAACAGGGGTCTAATGAAGTGACTTAAGAACATAAATTCCTACAGAAAACAACATTTGTAAAACCTAAAAGATCGACCTGTTTAACTTAAGGAAGGAAGCTCTGTTTTCATAAAACAGATTGTGGGCACCATTCTGACTGGCTGCCCGGCAGCTGGCCCAAACTCCAGCCCAGCCCTGACCCACCATCCCTGAACTCCAGCCCAGAACCTTGCACCATCTCTGAACTCCAGGAATGACCCCGCCTGCCATCCTGACTGGGCCACAAGGCGGACTGAGCTCGGATCCATCCGCTGACACATCAACACGATGAGGCCTAATTCCACCCACCTTCCCAAATCAGGCCTTACAATGGCCAGGTAAGAACTCTCTCAGCCTGCATTTATCTTGCAACTTGACAACTGCCTGAATCCTTCTACACCCACAGTACCCAGAAGGTCACCCACCATCCCCACAGTGCCTACCACTGTCTGGACCCAAAGGGCCTCCTGGTAGCCAGCTGCCTGAGCTTTGACTTGAAGCCAGGCACATCTGGAGAGGAACAAGTTTGGTAGATCCAGACACAAATTTCCGTTGGAGCTAACTATATAAGTTTACTAAAGTACATAGATCACTGCTATAAAAAATGATGAAGACAAGGACCAAGATCCAATCTCAGGTCCTGAGTCCACCAAAAACAAATACAACAGACACTACCATGGAAGAAAATGGGAATCGTGCAGATGAAATCTCTGAATCCGTAGCACACGAGGTAGAAAGACAAGTGCAGGAACATAGAGAACAACTCAGATCAGAGATAACATTTGAAGTAAAAAAAGAAATGCATGAATTAATAGACTCTGAGGTGGAAAAACAACTGCAGAAATGTGTAGAGGAAACTAGAGCAGAAAATAAGCTCTGAAGTTAAAAAAGACATCTCTAAATTAATAGCATCTAAAGTAGGGGAACAACAACAGAAAGGTAGAGAGGCGAACAGAACAGAAATAATCTCTGAACTAGAGAAAGGATAACTGCAATGAGAGACTTCAGTACTACTAAATAAACATTGGTAAAAACTTAGAGGAGAATAGAAAAATGATGGATGCCCTTATTGAACAACAAAGGAAAGAAATAGATCACATGAAACAGTTTCCAAGAGATATACAAGAAAATAAAATCTCAATCACAAGCTGGTAAAACCTTATGAACAAAAGTGAAGATAGAGTCTCAGATCTTGAAGACAGAGTCACAGCTATTAAAAAGGTAAGAAAGGATCTCTTAAAAATAACTAGGGTGCAGGAAACAATAATTCAACATCTGCAAGATAATGCAGAAATGAACAATGTGAGATTAATAGGAATCAACGAAAAAGAAGGAGTCAAGACAAATGATATACAAAGAATATGGGCATAAGTAATAGCAGAAAACTTCCCAAATATGGAAAAACTTCACTAGCCACAACTGTGTCTTCAAGATCTGAGACTCTTTCCTTAGCTGCCACCAAGGTGCTCAGTTCTTCCGAAGTAGCTAAGACCACACTGGAGTGAGGCCCTCACTTCTTCTGATGACTAGCACCACACCAGGTAGCCCGCATCATAGTCTCCGTCTCTGAGCTCACCTGTATCTACTCCACCCTCACCCTGCATGACAATGAGGTGACTGTGATGGAGGATAAGATCAATGACCTCATTAAAACAGCAGGCATTAATGTGGAACCTTTTTGGTCTGGCTTGTTTGCAAAGGCCCTGGCCAATGTCAACAGTGGGAGCCTCATCTGCAATTTAGGGGCTAAAGACCCTGCTCCCGCAGCAGGTGGCCCCGCCCCCTCCACCACTGCTGCCCCAGCTAAGAAGGTGGAAGCAAAGAAAGAAGAATTCGAGGAATCTGTGGACAACATGGGCTTTGGTCTTTTTGACTAAACCTCATTTTGTAACATGTTCAATAAAAACTGAACAGCTAAGAAAAAAAAAAAAAAAAAAAAGATTTGAGACTCTATCTTCAATTCTGTTCGTATGGTTTTACCAGCTTGTGATTCAGGTAAGTGAATTATATAGAAGCCCAAATAACATCAACCCAACTAAAATCACACCCAGACATATAGTAGTCAAGATCTCAGGAATTCAGCAGAAGAATAATATACTAAAAGCTGCTAGAAAAAAAGAAACAGATCACAATTAAATAAAAACCCATCAGAATAACAGATTTCTTTTCACAAACCATGAAATCAAGAAGAGCATGGAGGGGCCTGGCAGGATGGCTCAGTGGTCTAAAGCGCCTGCTTACGAAAGCTTGGGCAGCTGCAGGGACCGCGGTTCAATCCCCGGCACCACATGCTGCACCAGCCCTGCCCTCAGGGCAGGCTGGGCCAGCCATAAAAATAAATAAACAAACAAAAGTTCTGAAACAAGAAAAAAATAAATTAATTAATTTAAAAAAAAAAAAAAAAAAAGAAGAGCATGGAACAGAGTACTTCAACTCCTCCAAGGAAACAAATTTCATCCCCAACTGTTATACACGGCAAAACTCTTTTTCAAGTATGAGGGAGAAGTGAAATACTTCCATGACAAGGAACAGCTAAAGAATTTCATGATGTCAAAGCCAACCCTATGCAGGATACTAAAAATTGTTTTAGAGAGGGACCAAAGCGACACTACCTCAAGAAATGAGAACAGAGATCCGACCAAAAAGGTTATTCAATTAATCGCAGGAGCAAAAGGGGTAAACAGTAGTAAGTAAAAGTCATGCCAATCATAAGTCAATGCATTTCAATTATAACCATCAATGTAAATGGACTCAATTCTCCAATTAAAAGAAATAGCCTGGCAGAGTGGATAAGGAAGCAAAATCCAACAATATGATGTATAGAAGAAATGCTCTTAACTCATAAAGAAACTCACAGGCTAAAAATTAAAGGATGGAAAACAATACTACATGCTCCAGCATCTCAAAAAAAAGCATGGGTAGCAATCCTGTTTTCAAACAGTCTAAACATCAAACCAAGATTGATCAAATTAAATCAAGAAGGCCACTACATACTGGTTATGAAAAAATTCAAGACAAAGAGGTAACACTCATAAACACGAAAGAACTAAGTTATAAAAGGCAAACCTTAATGGACATGAAAAATTTAATATGGAATACCACAATATAAACAGGAGACCTAAACACCTCCTTATGAAAAAAAGATAGGTCAAACCGATAAAAAAATTAGCAAAGAAGTAGCAGAACTGATCCAGAACTTGAAACAACTGGAATTAGTGGGCATACACAGAGTGGTCCACTGAACCACTTCAGAATATACATTTCTTTAAGCTGCACATGGGACATTTTCTAAAATAGACCACATATTAGTACATAGGTCATGCTTAAGTATATGCAAGAAAACAGAAATTATCCCATGCATGTTATCTGACCACAGTGCAATGAAATTGGAAATAAATGACAAAAGAACCCACAAGAATTCCAGAAATACATTGAAATTAAACAACACTCTTCTCAACAAGTGGGTTACAGAAGAAATTAAACAATATCTAGAATTTAATGAAAATTCAAACACAACCTAACAGAATTTATGGGATGCAATGAAAACAGTTCTTTTTTTTTTTTTTTTTTTTTTTTTTTTGTCTTTTTTGAGACAGGGTCTCACTATGCAATTGAGGCTGGTCCTGAGCTCACTTTTGTAGCCCAGGCTGGTCTCGAATTCGCATCAATCCTCCTGTCTCAGCCTCCCGAGTGCTGGGCTTACAGGTGTGAGCCACCACGCCCGGCTATTTTTAATTTTATTTATGTATTTTGTTTTTTCTTATTTCAGAACCTTTGTTTATTCATTCATTTTTCTGGCCGGCTCAGCCCGCCTCGAGGGCAGGGCTGGCACAGCATGTGGTGCCGGGGATCGAACCGAGGTCCCTGAAGCCGCCCAAGATTTCTCAAGCAGGCGCTTTAGACGACTGAGCCATCCTGCCGGGCCCCTAAAAACAGTTCTTAGAGGGAAATTTATAGTTCTGAACTCACACATTAAGAAAATAGGATGGGAACCAAAAAATACTCTCACAGAGCAGCTAAAGAGACTAGAAATGGAAGAGCAAATGAAATTCAAAGTCCAAAGAAAGGAGGAAATTATAAAAATTAGAGCAGAAATTAATTCAATTGAGACAAAGAAAACAATACAAAGAACTAATATATAAAAAAGCTGGTTCTTTGAAAGATTAGATAAAACTGATAAGCCCCTAGCTAACCTCATCAAAAAAAGGAAAGAAAGGACTCAAATTCAAGCAATAAGGAATGAAAAGGGTGAAATTACTACACACCCAGCAGAGATTCAGAGGATCATAAATAGCTACGTTGAGAATCTTTACTGACATGGAACTGATGACACAGATGAAACGGATAGATTCCTATAAAAGTACAACTTACCCAAACTGAATCAAGAAGATATAAAAACTCTCAATAACCTAGTAATGGCCAATGAAATATGAATTGAAATAAAAAAGCCTGAGACCTGATTCACCACTGAATTCTACAAGAAATTTATAGAAGATATAATTCCAACACTCCTCAAGCTCTTCAATGAAATTGAAAAGGTAGTAGTCCTACCAAAATCACTCCCAAATGCTAGTATTACATTGATACCAAAACCAGAGAGAGATGCAACTAAAAAAGAAAACTACAGGCCAGTTTCTCTCATGAATATACCTTCAAAAATCCTCAATAAAATCCTTGCCACTAGAATACAACAAATCATCAAAAAGATTATACATCATGAACAGGTAGGATTCTTCCCAGGCATGCAAGGATGGTTCAATATATGCAAATCTATAAAGGCAATACACTATATCAATAGAGCCAAAAACAAAAATCACATGATCGTCTCAATTGATGCCAAAAAGGCATTTGACAAAGTGCAACACTCATTCATGTTCAAAGTCCTACAGAAACTTGGAATAGAGGGCCTCTTCCTTAACCTGATAAAAGCCATCTATGACAATCCAACAGCTAACATAGTTCCAAAAGGGGAAAACCTGAAGTCTTTCAGCTCAAATGTGGCACAAGACAGGGATGTCCTTTATCATCATTCCTATTTGATATGGTTCTGAAATCATTTGCTACAGACATTAGACAAGAAAGAGAAATAAAAGGAATAAGAATAGGTAAAGAAGTAAAATTATCACTATTTGCAGAGGACATGATAATCTACTTGGAAGACACAAACAAACCCACCAGAAAGCTACTAGAATTAATGTGCAAATTTAGTAGCATAGCAAGTTACAAAGTCAACACACAAAAGTCAACAACATTCCTCTGCACAGATAACAAACACACTAAGAGAGACATTAGAAAAAACAGTACCTTTTATGATAGCAGCAAAGAAAATGAAATACTTAGGAATTAACCTAACTATGAAAGTGAAATACCTTTTCAATGAAAACTACGATACTCTGAAAAAAGAGATCCTACAACATTTCAGAAAATGGAAAGATACTCTCTGCTCATGGATAGGAAGAACTAATGTTGTGAAGATGGTCATACTTCCTAAACTGTTATACAGATTTAATGCAATTCCTATCAAAATACCATCAACAGACCTCACAGACCTAGAGAAATCATTCCTAAATTTATTTGAAACCAAAAAAGACCCAGAATTGCAAAGACAATTCTGGGCAACAACAGTAAGGCAAGAGGCATTACAATTCCTGACCTAAAGTTATACTGCAAAGCTAAAGTATAAAATCAGCATTGTATTGGAAAAAAAACAAAACAAACAAAAAAAAAAAAAAAACCAGACCTGAAGATTGTGGAATAGATTAGAAGATGCAGAAGCAAATACAAGCATACTCAGCTACCTTATCTTAGACAAAAGGGCCAAACATGCTTACTGGAAGAAAGACAGCCTCTTTAACAAATGGTGCTGGAAAAACTGGCTTTCTACATGTCGAAAACTAAGACTTGACCCAGGTCTATCAGCATGCACTAAACTAAAGTCAAAATGGATTAAAGATGTAAATATTAAAAGAAAAACATTAAATCTCCTGAAAGAGAAAGTGGGAAAAAATCTTCAAGACATCGGAGTAGACAAAAAGTTCATGGAAAACAATCAAACACTTGAAAGCTTCAACAAATGGGAAAATGGGACCTCCTCTGGCTAAGAAGTTTTTGCACCAACAGAGTGAAAAGACAACCCACAAATTTAAAAAGATTTTAACTAATAAGTGTTCAGACAAAGATCTTCTTTCTAGAATTTACAAAGAAATAACTATTAGGGCCCCAAAATTCAAAGACCCAATTGAGAAATGGGCATCTGAAATGAACACACACTTCTCAGAGAAAGAAATTCAACAAGCGTATAAGTACATGAAGAAATGCTCCACATCGCTAGCCATCCATGAAATGCAAATTAAAACAACACTTAGATACCATCTCACTCCAGAAAGAATGGCTATCATGAAGAAAACAACGAACAACAAATGCTGGAGAGGCTGTGGGGAAAAAGGAACCCTTCTCCACTGTTGGTGGGAATGCAGACTGGTGCAACCGTTATGCAAAGTGGTGTGGAGGATCCTTAAACAACTAGAGCTGCAAATCCCATTCAATCTAGCTATCCCCTACTGGGAATTTTCCCAGAAGAACTGAAAGCATCATACCATAGTGATATCTATGCACCTATGTTTATAGCACCCCAATTTGTAATAGCCAAATCTTGGAAACAACCAAAATGCCCATCATTTGAAGAATGGTTGAAAAAGGTGTGAAATTTTTATACAATGGAATATTGTTCAGCTATAAAGAATGATAAACTAAGCCGGGCGTGGTGGCTCACGCCTGTAATCTCAGCACTTGGGAGGCTGAGGCAGGAGGATCGGTGTGAGTTCGAGACCAGCCTGGGCTACAAAAGTGACCTCAAGGCCAGTCTCAACTGCAGAGCGAGACCCTGTCTCAAAAAGACAAAAAAAAAAAAAAAAAAAAAAAAAAAAAAAAAAAAA
>PVJA010007993.1:51285-66379 GCA_004027025.1 Myocastor coypus | reverse complement strand
AAAAAAAAAAAAAAAAAAAAAAAAAAAAAAAAAAAAAAAAAGAAAATTGAGCAAAAGGAATGGTATCTGGCCAGCTGCAGCCCCATACCTTGACCTTCATTCCTAAGCTGCTGCTGTTGTGATTCTTGATGAAGTGACCTTGGTTCACTGTGTAGTTTTGCTCATCATTGCAGGCTCACTTACATATTATTGCCAAACGTAAAGGGCATCGAGTTGCTGTGGATCACTCTGGCTGAGGGCTGTCCCACTGTAGACATGTGACCATGTTCATGAGATCTACCTTATTTACTGTTACTACCATGATCTACAGTCAAACCCCAGTATCTTCCCTTTGAATTTAAAGTAGGAGGACTCTGTCCTGTTCTTGACCATTTCTTCATTTACTAAGGAGCTGAGAGAATACTGAGAAAACAGAACAGTCTTCCTTTCAGTCTGTGTGCTGCCAAAGCAAATGTAGTAGTGTCTCTGCTGAAGATAAACAAACAAGAATCAGTCCAGTTAATTCATGTTGTGTAATATTAACTTAATTAATCATATTATATTTATCTCTCATCTATACATACTAAATTAGTAAAATAATTGTGAAGGATCTGAAAAGGATTTATGTCAGAGTCCCTTCTTGGCTCTCGTCTCGGCCTAAGAAATCTAAACTTACAATCCTAAAACCACATTACTGGAATTCCACCAAGTTAATTCCAATCTACCACTCCAAATGCAACCCACGGTGATAACAAAGACACTAAGACATATATACATAATTGTTGGGGAGCCAAGGGGCCCTAAGTCCCGCCATGAAGATGGCTTTCCGGAACCAGGAGGACAACTCAGGGCTGCACTTGGGTTTTATTCATTGGAGAAGGAGGAGTGGCTTATGAAAGGGAATTGTGGGAAGAAGGTGAGCACTATGAGCTGGCTAGGTAGGAGGCCTGCATTCACCTCTGCCATATTTAGAGATATGCAAAAGAAGTGATTTGCATTATGCTATTGTGATATCTAATATTTTGGGGGTCTGGCACTTCAGCTCTCATGTGTAATCTTTTCAAGCTCCAGGAAGTCACAGCCGCTACCTCGAGGCTGGATCCCAGCTGACACTGTGGAGCATTGGCTCTTCATCCTGTTATCAGGGAAACATGCATGCCATCTTTAAAAATTACCACCAGCACCTCGGCTAGACCAATAAGGCCAATTGAAAGGATAATGAGATTTTGGGGATCTGGTGCTTCAGTTCTGATGTGTAATCTTTCAAGCCCCAGGAAGTCACAGCTGCTATCTCGAGGCTGGATCCCAGCTGACACCGTGGAGCACTGGCTCTTCGTCCTGTTATCAGGGAAACACACGTGCCATCTGTAAAAATTACCACCAGCACCTCGGCTAGACCAATACACACTGCTTAAGGCCAATTGAGAGGATAATGAGAAGTCCTAGCCAGCTCTGTACATTTCAATACAAGGGAATAGGGTCAGGCTCAGTCAAAATGGAGACAGTCGCTTTTCTTTCAAGGAGAGCTGCTCAGGTGGTCCTCCACAGATTCACTTACACATTAACTGTGAACTTTTATTAATAATTATTCAATGTAAACAGGCTCAGTTTACTTTTATTTTTTTATTTATTTATTTTTTTAATTTTATTTATTTATTTTTTTCTTGTTTCAGAACCTTTGTTTATTCACTCATTTTTATGGCCGGCTCAGCCCGCCCCCAGGGCAGGTCTGGCACAGCATGTGGTGCCGGGGATCGAACTGCGGTCCCTGAAGCCGCCCAAGCTTTCCCAAGCAGGCACTTTAGACCACTGAGCCATCCCGCCAGGCCCCTCAGTTTACTTTTAAAAAGGCCACCAATATAGAAAATAAAACTTATGTCTGAATTGGGCGTGGTGGTACATACCTATAATCCAGCACTCAGGCTGAGGCAGAAGGATTGCTATAATTTTGAGGCCAGCCTGGGCTACATGGTGAGTTTATTTATTTTATTTATTTATTTATTTATTTATTTATTTATTTATTTATTTATTTTTTTGTCTTTTTGAGACAGGGTCTCGCTGTACAGTTCAGGCTGGCCTTGAGCTCAGTTTTGTAGCCCAGGCTGGTCTCGAACTCTCACCGATCCTCCTACCTCAGCCTCCTGAGTGCTGGGATTACAGGTGTGCGCCACCACGCCCGGCTATTTTATTTCTTTAAAGCCTGCCTCAGGTTTATTTATACACAGAACACAGGAGGACACCAGCCCCCTACAGATGGCACCGTGGGGTCACATGGGTCCTTCTGTTTTTACATCAGTGGATAAGAGCTTTTACTGTGGTGCTTTACCGAGGTCTAGGTACCTTTGGGAGCCTGGGCTGGAGCAGAAGCTGGAGCCTGGGCGTCTGGCCGGCAAGGCCTGTGATCCCTGGCAGTGCGAGCACGGATACACTTCCCAGGCCTGGGATGGGCAATATAGGCAAGTCAAATGAGCCTGCCGTTTACTCCCTTTGGGATGATCTTGGGCTTGACCTCCTTGGGCTTGGCGAGGGCCTTGATAGCCTCAGGACATGCACTCGTGGCCTTGGCATTGGTTGCATCTTCTTGAAGCCCTTATGCTTCTTGGCAAAACGCATGTTCCTAAGGAACTTGGGATCTACCCCTTTTAGAGATTCATATCTCTGTGACAGAGGTTTCCTGATGTCATTTCTGTGTCATTTTGGGGATTGGTTGTGTGTGGTGCAGTTCTTGGACGTGGCCATAACTGCGCTGCACACCATGGCTGCCAAGCGCCTGGAACCACTGCACAGTGAATTTAAAGACAGCCACATATCAAGGCCTGGTCTCAAAAAAAAAAAAAAGGACAAAACCATCTCAAATGGAGCTGAAAGGGGGCAGGTAGCAGGGGCTAGAGAGATAGCTCAGTAGAATAAGTGCTTGCCTGGCAAGCACAAGGGCCCGAGTTCAATTCCTGGTTCCTCAAAAAAAAAAAAAAAAAAAATTCTTACAAGAGTATGTTTGAAAATGCAAAGCACAACCTAATATTTAATGAAGAAACAAGTTACAGAATTTATAATATTAGCACTGGACAAGGTTTACAGAGCTACTAAATCCTGGCTCCATGTTGTACAGATGGAAAACCGTGAAAGAAATGACTTACATAGTGCATTGAACTTGAATTTTTTGGATTACAGTCAAGTTTTTGCTATTTGTATCTTTGTATCTTTGTATCTTTCTTTCTTTTTGTCTTTTCGACACAGGGTCTCTCTATGCAGTTCAGGCTGGCCTTGAGCTTACTTTTGTAGCCCAGGCTGGTCTCAAACTTGCACCGATCCTCCTGCCTCAGCCTCCCAAGTGCTAGGATTATAGGTGGGTGTCACCACGCCTGGCTTATTTGTATTTTTCTTATAAATAGAAGCAAGTGGGTCACCTGTTATTTTTAGTCTTTGACTTAAAAAAAAAAAAAAAAAAACAGGAAAGGGGCTGGGTGTGGTGGCACACATGCCCATAGTCCCAGCACTTGGGAGGCTGAGGCAGGAGGATCAGTGCAAATTCGAGACCAGCCTGGGCTACAAAAGTGAGCTCAAGGCCAACCTGAACTGCATAGCGAGACCCTGTCTCAAAAAGATTAAAAAAAAAAAAAAAACCCAAACAAATGAAAAGAGAAAGATAAAAGATAATCAATTGGAAGTAATTGAAACGCATTACTTACCCATGTCACTGTAGCTCAGAACTAACTATCCAACTGATCATCTGGGTTCTGCTTCATGCAGCTGGTGTTGGGGATCATTTACTTAGGAGTGCTGGCCATTTTGAAGAGGATTTTGTTTTGTTTTTTGTCTGCTTGGTTTTTTTTACACCCCAGAGTCTCACTGTGTAGCCCAGGGTAGGCTCAGTCTCCCAGTGATCCTCCTACTTCAGCCTCCTAAGGGCTGGGATTACAGGCATGTGTCACTGCCTGGCTGGAAAGCTTTAATTTTTTTTTTTTAAATGTATTTAGCACAGGGTCTACAGGGGCTCACTACACAGATCAGACTTATAGTATTCCTCTTGTTTTCAGTCTCCCAGGCACTGGGGTTATAGGCTCCGTCCATCACGCTCTGTCTCAATAGGCAGTCGTCTCAGCATGCCTTGGGGGGGGGAGCAGGCATGGCAAGCTGGGTGGGAGCGGGGTGATATCAAATCCCTGACCCCTGTGTCTGCCTATGCAGGCACTATAATCTATTGAGCTATCTGGCCTGCCCAAAGTTTATATATATCGTCTATATCTATATATGTATATGTATATCTATCTATCTATCTATCTATCTATCTATCTATCTATTAGGGAAGGATCTGGGGTAGTCTCAATTGCCATCTCAGTGCACCCTGGGGCTGGGGCCAGCATGGCAAGCCCAGAGATTGAACCCCTGGCCCCTGCACCTGCTTACAGGCATTTTTATCTGCTGAGCTATTTGGCCAGCCCTGAAAGATGGTTTTGAGACCTGAGACAAAATCTGCTTTTCTGAACCTCCCTGAAGTTTCTAAGGTGAAGCATGTGGCAGTATGCGTAAGACCACCCTTGGCATTAAGGGAAGGAAAATTCTGTATATGTTTTTTCTTCTTTTTTATTTTTATTTATTTATTTTTTTTACAGTACTAGGGATTGAACTTGTGAACTTGCACTTGCCAGGCAAGCACTTATGCTGCTGAGCTGTGTCCCTGGCTCATGTTTATTCTTTAATCTTAGAGAAAATTAGCTCTTGCTATTAGTGTACAAGAGTCTTTATTCAGCCTATGTGGTGCATAGGAGATATTTAGCGTGCCTGCCAGTTAGCAGGGTGAAAGTAAAAAACAGAAACAAGGGCCTGGCTCGTAGCTACTGGGAGAGCATTTGGCTACTGAACACAAGGCCGCAGTTTCCGTTCTCTGCACTGCAAATGTGGTGGCGGCCGCAGCAGGAGCCCTGACAACAGAACAAACCTGTGGTCACGCGGTGACCGCACAAGATGACTGGCAGTCTCGACCAGAATTAGCCCAGTGGGTCATGTGTGGGTGAGAAGTGAGAGTCGTTCAACCCAAGCCCTTAGACGTTTCCCTTATTGCAGTTTATCTGGGTGTGGTTAAGGGTTATCAGAGAATTCTCATGAACAAACCACAGGCTGAAGATAAAACTGTGAAGTAAGCACAAGGGAAAAAGGCAGAGCCATTGCCTTAACTCCTGCTAACTGTCCCTCCAAGGGAAGACAACCATGCCAGGCGTGGCACAGGCCTGGAATTCAGCACTCCGGAAGCTGAGGCAGAAGGTATCAAACTGAGTGTTTGAGACTAACCTGGGCTACATAGTGAGTTCAAAACCAGCCTGAGGGCCCAGCAGGATGGCTCAGTGGTCTAAAGCACCTGCTTGGGAAAGCTTGGGCAGCTTCAGGGACCGCGGTTCGATCCCCGGCACCACATGCTATGCCAGCCCTGCCCTCGGGATAGGCTGAGCCGGCCATAAAAATGAGTGAATAAACAAACAAAAAAATAAATAAATAAAATTTTAAAAATTTCAAAACCAGCCTGAACTGCACAGTTGGGACCCTGGCTCAAAATACAAAAAAAAGGGGGGGGGCAGGGGAGCAATCATATTAACAGAGTGACAAAGTAACTGTTTTGCTGAAGGAACTCACTTTGTGGAGAAAATACTTTGAACTCTAATATCTAGAGTGCTTCTTGGGGCCCTCCTTCCCAAGATGACGAAAAAAACAAAGGAACAACCGTCGTGCCAAAAAGGGCTGTGGTCATGTGTAGCCCTTTCGCTGCACCAACTGTGCCCAGTGCATACCCAGGGATAAGGCCACTAAGAAGTCTGTCATTCAGAGCATAGTACAGACAAGTGGGTGTCTTCCACGGTTGTGTGTTTCCCAAGCTGTATGAGAAGCTCCATTACTGTGCGAGTTGTGCCTTTCACAGCAAAGTGGCCAGGAATTGGTTTCGGGAAGCCTGCAAGGACTGAACACCTCCACCCCAATCTAGACCCACTGGTGCTGCCCCGAGACCTCCAGCAGAGCCCATGGAAGGGGAGCTGGGTCTCAATGGACTGAAGAAAACTCTCTCTTTTTCTTTTTTTTATGGCTGGCTCACTCTGCCTTGGGGGTGGAACAGGCACAGCATGTGGTGCTAGGGATTGAACTGCAGGTCTCTGCAGTTGCCTAAGCTTGCCTAAGCAGGTCCTTTAGATTGCTGAACCATCTCTCTTGAGATGGTTGCTGAACATCTTTCTTGAGAAAGAAATAATAAATTGAATGTTATACTTTTTAAAAAAATATCTAGGAGCCGGGTGTGGTGGCTCACACCTGTAATCCCAGCACTCAAGAGGCTGAGGCAGGAGGATTGGTGCGAGTTCGAGACCAGCCTGGGCTACAAAAGTGAGCTCAAGGCCAGCCTCAACTGCATAGTGAGACCCTGTCTCAAAAAAGACAAAAAAAAATATCTAAGGGCTGGGGAGATGGCTCTGTAGAATAAGCATTTGCCTGGCAAGTGCAAGGGCCTGAGTTCAATCTCCAGTTTGGAAAAAAAAAACAAAAAAAAGAAAGGTGTATTGAACAAATGAGGTTTTTTTTTTTAAAAATATGTTTGTCATTACCAAAAAGAGACATCTTTTTTTTTTATTTTTTATTTTTTATTTTTTTTTATTTTTTTCTTGTTTCAGAACCTTTGTTTATTCACTCATTTTTATGGCCGGCTCAGCCCACCCCGAGGGCAGGGCTGGCGCAGCATGTGGTGCCGGGGATCGAACCGCGGTCCCTAAAGCCACCCAAGCTTTCCCAAGCAGGCGCTTTAGACCACTGAGCCATCCTGCCAGGCCCCAAAAAAGAGACATCTTTAGGTAAAAATAATAAGCCCGTGCTGCATAGATAATGAGGATAGTTCTAGTTACCTGGTCAACAGGCAAAAAGCAAGCACTTAAGGTCTTCAGTACCAGTTGTTGTTCACTTCTTATGGCTGCAATTTCCTATTTGTTTCTTTTTTGCTGGATGACTAAACTGATTATGGTACAGATGTTAAGCTGGCGTTGACTCAGCCCCGCCCTGCTAAGCCTCGAGAGCAGGAGAGCAGACGAGTTCTCAGCTGGTGAATCTGCTGCTTTTGTCGGGTTTCCTGGGCATCGGCCTCAGTAATTGAGGTTGCGATGGTACCAGTGTGGAGGTGGCTGCCGAGCTTGGGCTTCATCTCCTTGTCTTCTTCACTGCCATCCTCTCTAGGCTATCTTTGGTGAGAAGGGCCCCTGCGGAATCATGGCCCGTAACCTCAGTACATATTCTGTCTCCCCTGTCTGCCTTGCTCTCCTGCACCCTGGTTGTCACACCCTCCATCGCTTCTCCTCGTACAGCAGGGTTGGAATACTGAGGTCGACGCCCATAGGGTCTCTGCATGTACTAAGGTGGGAACCTTCGCCTGCCGTGGGGCTCGCATTGCTGGGCCTGGCTTCGGGAGCGCTCTCAGGTCCCTTATTCTTTTCTCCAGGCTCACTATTCTGCCAATTCTGGCAATTTCGTGGAGGACCCCTACGATGTGGGTGGCATCTGTAATGGTTACCATCTGTTGCGTATTTACTGCCTTGAGCTGGAACTCCACCAGGTTCTGTACCATTGCCTGCCTCCGCACCCTTTTCTCCTTCAACAACATCCAACTCTGCAGTCTCTCCATCTCCTACACTTCCTCCAGTTATTCTTCTTTATGGCAGGCTGGTACAAATACATCTTCCTTGGTGTCATTCCTGTTGATGAAGCCATACATCTCTCTCTCTCTCTCTCTCTCTTTCTTTTCTTTTTTGCAGTACTGGGGATTGAACTCAGGACCCTGCATTTGCCAGGCAAGCACTTATTCTACTGAGCTATCTCCCCCGTCCCATGTCTGTTTCCTACACTGAACCATTTTACTATTCCCAAAACCTTCTTTGTGATGACCTTCTTGTCCCCACTTGGTGTTAGCAGCGCTGAGGGCAGGGGTGGGGAGCTGTGGGAGGCTGCAAGGTCTTGGGCTCACTGACCTCACTGCTCACGGTTGCGGTGATGGTGACTGGGGCCGCCCGTGCCAGCTGTGGCTCCTCCCGGGGTGTTATGGTAACTAGGCCAGCGGCGGTGGTGGGGCTGCTTAGGGCTCTGCTTAAGGCTCTCTGGGGTCCACTCTCTGTTCCTGCTGCCCATTGAATTCAAAGTGCTCATTTTTGCACAGTTAGTAATTGGAAATATATTTTTTTAATTTTTATTTTATTTTATTTTATTTTTTCTTGTTTCAGAACCTTTGTTTATTCACTCCTCTTTTATGGCCGGCTCAACCCGCCCCGAGGGCAGGGCTGGCGCAGCATGTGGTGCCGGGGATGGAACCGCGGTCCCTGAATCTGCCCAAGCTTCCCCAAGCAGGGGCTTTAGACCACTGAGCCATCCCGCCAGCCCAGTAGTTGGAAATATTATAAGCTATAAAAATTCCAACCATCATAGCTTCAATTGATTTAATTTGTTAAAATATGAAAATATAATATCTCTTACTAATTATTAATGAGAAAATTTACTCACCTGATTTCAAAAATTTTGTTATTGGAAAATGAGATCGAAATTGAGAATTTAGTAAGAGTCCACTTTTCCCATAACATGTATGTCCTTTCACTTGGCTCTTCCAGGCCCTTAGTCCCTGATGAAGGAAAATGTTTATTACAACAAGAAAAGGATCATGACATACAAATAGAGTTGTGGAAACAAACACCATTTATTTATTTATTTTTGGGGTTTTGAGAAAGGGCCCCACTGTGCAATTCGGGCAGACCCTGACCTCAGGGTGATCCTCCTGCCTCAGCCTCTTGAGTGCTAACATGACAGGTGTGAGCCACCATGCCTGGCCAAAGTAAGCAATTTAAAAAAAATTTATATTTTTTCTACATCCAGATGTGGTGGTGCACAGCTGTAATCCCAGCATTTGGGAGGTTGAGGCTCAGGAGGGTTGCTGTGGATTTGAAGCCAGCCTGGACTGCGCAGTGAAATCAAGGCCAGGTTTTGTTTTGTTTTTTTCCCTGCAAGGTGAATTGACAGTATGTGGGAAACACGTGTAAATAAATGAAAACATTGCTAGGGGTGAAAATGAAGTTAGCAAAGTTGTTTTCCTAGGGGCTGGGGAGATAGCTCCGAGGCACAAGTGCCTGCTGGGCAAGTGCAAGGTCGTGAGTTCGAACCCTGGTCCCACAAAAAAAAAAAAAAAAGTTGTTTTCCTAAATTCGGCTTAACGTACCCTGAGAAGGGCTGCGTGCTGGTGATCTGTGGTAGGACATCAGGGAAAGACAAGCTGTAGAGGGGCCGCGATCCGTGAGAATCTACTGCAAGAGCGGGCACGAAGCCGAAGCCGTGTCGCAGAGAAAACTGCTGCCCAAGACGGGGATGTCTCGCTGTCAGAACCCACACAACTGTGCGCTGAAAGGGTGAATTGTATTGAACGCGAATTCTGACCCAATGAACCCGACCTTTGAGCGTGTGGCAACCGGGAGGAGACTGCTGCCCGGCTGGGGCGGCGAGGGGGCCGGGCCGGCGCCGGACAGAGCCGAACCCGCAGAGGCAGCCTGCGTCCGAAGCCCCGGTTCCAGAACCGGCTGCGAGCAGTGAGTGTGCCACGCTGCCCCCGCCGCCCGCTGACCCCTCTCCGTGTCCCCGCCCCTTCCCCGTCCCCCGACCGGCCCCCCCCCGTCTCCCGCCCTCCCTGCCGTCCACTCCCCCCAGCCCTTCCACTCCCTCAGTGCCCTCCTCCTCCCCCGCAGTGGACCCCACTACCACGGACGCCGAGGTTTGGGAGGCCGTGCAGGTAAGCTAGCCCACGACTAGGGGAACCAGCGTTCACGGCCCTAGGGCGACAGCGGCTGAAGCCCGGATTCCCGTATTCTTTCGGTCCAGAGGAAGCCTCCAGGCAGAAGGGGGACGGGTGGGAGAAGCCCTGGCGCCTGCGCTGGCCAACCCCTGAGCCAGATTTGCGGAGAGTGGGCGGGGCCGCGGGGACAGGGGAGACAGTCCTGGGGCTGCAGCTCCCAGCTCCACTCTGTCTCTCCTGTCCTCTCTGTGCTCTCGCCCGCGGGTCAGAACTACTACGGGCGGGTACTGAAGACTTCTGCAGACCTCCAGACCAACGCCTGTGTCACCCCGGCCCAGCCTGTCCCCAGGCACGTCCAGGAAGCCCTGAGGAAGGTGCATGAGGAGGTGGCGCTGAGGTAGAGTGGCCTGCGAGGCCTGTAGCATTGGCAGAGGACAGCGATGACAGCCCGAGGAAGGCCAGCTTTTCTCACCAAGCCCTCTGGCTGACCTTGTCTCCCAGAGTGCAGCGCGTCAGCTCACAGTGCCAGAGAACATTCTGGGCCTCCTGTCGGAGGACAGAGGCAGCACAGCGTGGCCTTCCTTCCTAGTCAGCCTTGGCCCTGACCCTCTTCCCCAGGCATCGGCACTGCCTGACCCACCCCAGCCAGCCCTGTGGAGCCCCACAGCGCCCAGCCGACCTCTGCTCCAGAGCACTTTACACTCAAGCACTCCTGCCCCAGCTGTTCCACTTGTCAGTCAGCCGTGGCAGCTGTCTTCTGTCTTTGTTTTTCTGCCGTTCAAGTTAAAATGCACATGAGGAGCTACAAGCTAAGGAGCAGAGTCCTGGGCCCTGGGTTTGAATCAGGCGCTCAGCAGCTAAGGTTCCAGTGCTTTCATTGAAAGATATCGCAGCTGATTTATCTAAGTCTTGGAACCTAATGGAGTGCCCACAAGTGTTACAGTGAAGCAGCTATGTCCCAGCCTCTGCAGCTTCATGTAGGAGGCCAAAAGGCCTACACAGAAGCAAGAATAGGAGATGATGGGAAGAGGGGCGGAAGGCAAGGTGTGGGGAAAGGAAGCAGAAAGGGGTGGGTGAAGCATAGGGTTTTCCCAGCTAGCCTCTGTGGGAAAATATGCCCTGTCCACTTCTCAGGTATTATGGCTGTGGCCTGGTCATCCCCGAGCGTCTGGAGAGCTGCTGGATTTTGGACCTAGGGAGCGGAAGTGGCAGAGATTGCTATGCACTTAGTCAGCTGGCTGGCGAGAAGGGACACGTCACAGGAGTAGACATGACAGAAGGACAGGTGAGGCAGAGACTGGGCGGGGAAAATTCTCCAGTACATTCTTCAAAAGATATTTTTGGACTCTACAAGAATAATCAAGGAAGGTCAGATATAGCAGTGATCATTTCAATCCCTAGAGCTTCATGTCCTGGAAGTGAAGAATGCTGAGAACCAGAGCTTTTTTTTTTTTTTTTGGTCTTTTTTAGGCAGGGTCTCACTTTGCAGTTCAGGCTGACCTTGAGCTCACTTCTGTAGCCCAGACTGGTCTCAAAATCACACTGATCCTCCTGCCTCAGCCTCCCAAGTGCTGGGACTACAGGCGTATGCCACCATGCCCGGCTCTTTTACTTTTTTTTTGAGACACAGGACTTCCTTATGGAGTTCAGGTTAACCTTGAACTCACTGTGTAGTCCACACTGGCTGCTCCTTCAGCCTCACTGGTGCTGGGATTGCAGGCATACACCACCATTCCCAGCTTAGAAGTTCTCTGGGGGAGAACACAAAGTCAGAGTTTTAGCTGAGGTATGAACTTTATGGCCTTCAAAATTTCACCTTTTCCTCCTAACTTATCTGTCCTGAAAGATTCTGTCACTGAGGGAAGGTTTTGTTCAGATCAAACCCAGGGAATTTATGTAAAAAGCTCCAGCATACCTTCATAAGAATCTTGTATATTTATTCAAAATAGTCTGGGGGAAGAATATCTTATAAGTAATAGAAAATTTAGGGAAAACTCATAGAATTTAAAAATTTGTTGATCATCAAATCTGTATTTTTTTCTCCCCCTAGGTGGAAGTGGCTAAGAAGTATCTTGACTACCACATGAGAAAATATGGCTTCCAGACACCCAATGTGGATTTCATTCATGGCTACATTGAGAAGTTGGCAGACGCAGGAATCCAGGACGAGAGCTACGATATTGTTGTGTAGGGCTGTATCCTCCTCATAATGATGAGTAAAGCCCATTTCTTCTGGGTCACACTGATCTTGCCATTTGTGGCTGACTTGACAAAAAATTGTGAATGAAACCTCGCAGGTCTTCATAAAGAAAAGGGCTGGATCTGAGTGCTTCTAGTCCACTAGGCACAGAGCACCCAAATCAGGAGAGAATTTACCACCAACTGAGCAGCACCAGGGGCCTGCCAGGTCATCACCTCTGGTACAGTTGTGGGAAGCTCAGGGACAGTGATTGGTTCTGAGAACTGCATCATTAAGTGGTGTCGCCATGTGAAGCTGCTGCTGGAAAAAAGTGGTTTATTTTTTGTTCGTTTTTGAAACAAGGCCTCCCTATACAGCCCAGCATAGCCTTGAAATCGTGGCAATCCTCTTGCTTCAGCCTCCTGAGTGCTGAGATTAGAGCCATGCTCCGTCACAGCTGGCTCAACATACTATTTTAATTTTTTACAAGTAGGACTGTACCTGGGCCCGGCAGGATGGCTCAGTGGTCTAAAGTGCCTGCTTAAGAAAGCTTGGGTGGCTGCAGGGACCGCAGTTCGATCCCTGGCACCACATGCTGCGCCAGCCCTGCCCTCAGAGCAGGCTGAGCCGGCCATAAAAATAAATAAACAAAAGTCCTGAAACAAGAAAAAAAAAAAAAAAACAAGTAGGACTGTACCTATAGTGACAATGGCTAAGTGATGGAGGGCCCCTGTGTTTGAGCCCAAGTACCACAATAAGACTGCTAGTAAATAAATGATTATAATGAAATATGCAAGTATGAATGCACATTAATAATACAAGCTGAGCTGGGCATGGTGGTACATGTGTATAATCGTGAGGCTGAAGCAGGAGGATCACATCAAGTTTGAGGCTAGCATGGGCTACAGTGAGTCCAAGGACAGCTTGAACTGCATTTTAAGCTGCATTTTAAAACTGCATTTTAAGACCCTGCATTTAAGTGCCTGCCTAGCAAGTGCAAGGTTGTGAGTTTGAATCCTGGTCCCACCAAAGAGGGGAAAAAAAAAAAAAAAAAAAAAAAAAAAAACCCGTGTTAAAAAAGAAAAAAATTTTACTGAGACTCTAAACATTCTGCCTACTTCTTTTATTTTGAGAAAAAGTTGAATGTAGGGAAGAAGAAGGATGCAGAAGCAGTGGGGTAGTGTTGACAGAATGGTGGCAGTACCTCAAGGGAGTACAAGGATTCGGGTCACTGAACATCTGTGTTTTTCTTTTTAGCTCTAACTGTGTGATTAACCTTGTGCCTGATAAACAGCAAGTGCTGCGGGAGGTGTACCGTGTGCTCAAGGTGAGGGAGTGCGAGACCCGTGAGCGTGAGCGGGATGTGCCTTCAGAGAGGCACCTCCCATCTCCCTTGAGCTGAAGGCTTTCTCTCCTTGACCAAGGTGAAAAGGGGTGGTGAAGGTAGGCAGGGGCAGGAAACAGCAGCCATAGCTGCTTTTTTCCTTTTCGTCTCTCAAAAGTTAGTGAGTCCTTGGGTCACAATTGTCACTGAATACATAGAAGCTTTTCTCTTGCCTCTCTGGCCTCCTGGCTACCATATGTGGCCCTGGATAGGTATCTGCAGTATTGTAGGGGCCTCTGGGCTGCTTACAAAAGCTTGCTGTAAATAGACAATGCTTCCCAGGTCCTGCTGTGGGCTGCTGCTTCTGGGAAATGGGACTTTTACAGTAATGTCTGCCCCTTTTTTCTTTCTCTCTTTTATTTTATTTACTTTTTTTTTTTTTTTTTGGTCTTTTTGAGACAGGGTCTCACTATGCAGTTCAGGCTGGCTTTGAGCTCACTTTTGTAGCCCAGGCTGGTCTTGAACTCACATTTGTCCTCCTGCCTCAGCCTCCCAAGTGCTGGGACTACAGGCGTGTGCCACCATTCCCAGCACTCATTTAGATTTTAATGGATAATTTCCTTGAAAATTGAACCTAAGGCCTTCTGTATACTGAGCAAATACTCTGTCATGCCCACCCAATACTTTCAAAATATGATATGTAATAATACATTACAAAACGCTATGTATTTTTAAACTTTAAGAGTCTATAGCCTAGCCAGCACTTGGGAGGCTGAGGCAGGAGGGTCAGTGTGAGTTCAAGACTAGCCTTGGCTACAAAAATGAATTCAAGGGCTGGCTAGATGGCTCATCGGTCTAAAGTGCCTGCTTAGGTAAGCTTAGGCAACTGCAGGGACCGAGGTTCAATCCCTGGCACCACATGCTATGCCAGCCCCACCACCAGGGCAGGCCGAGCTGGCCATAATATTTAAAAAAAAAAATGAGTTCAAGGCCAGCCTGAACTGCATAGCAAGACCCTGTCTCAAAAAGAGTCTATAGCCTGTCATTTCCATTAACAGATGAATAGTTACAGAAAATATGGTATTTACACACAATGTAGTACTGCTGTGCTGTGTAGAACGATAAACTCTCAGGCCCTGTGTAGGGAAACACATATACCCAAAGTCATAATGTTAAATGTAGTAAAGAGACACACAGTGTAAAGACCACATGCTTTGTTTTCCATGAAAAAATTAGTGTATAAATGAAGTGTAACAATTAAAAGCAGATACCGGGCATGTCATGGGAGTCCTGCCCCTGGCAATTTAAATTGGGCCTGGTGGCATGCATCTGTAATCCCAGCTCTTGGGAGGCTGTAAATAGTTGGCTCACTAGAGTCCAGTCTAGTAGTGAGACCCTGAACACCCGGTAGACCCTTCCCTAAAAATGCAACTAACCAACCAACCAAGCAAAACCTGAAACAAAGCCATTAAAGACAGATAATAGGGAGAGAGAGAATTATAAGCCAGCATATGATAGGTGGTAGTGCGTGCCTGTAATCCCAACACTAGAGAGGCTAAGTCAGAGGATCACCACAAATTTGAGGAAGGCCTGGGATACATAGAAAGTTTAAGGCCAGGGGCCTGGCGGGATGCCTCAGTGGTCTAAAGCGCCTGCATGGGAAGGCTTGGGCGGCTTCAGGGACCGTGGTTCGATCCCCGACACCACATGCTGTGCCAGCCCTACCCTTGGGGCGGGCTGAGCCAGCCATAAAAATGAGTGAATAAACAAACAAAGGTTCTGAAACAAGAAAAAAATAAATAAATAAAATTTAAAAAAAGAA
>PVJA010007993.1:11687-51185 GCA_004027025.1 Myocastor coypus | reverse complement strand
ACCTAGGTTCCATCCCTGGCACCCAATGCTGTGCCAGCCCCACCCCCAGGGCAGGCTGAGCCAGCCATAATAAAAATAAAAAAATTAAAGAGAGAAAGAACTGAGGTGGGTCGTGTGTGTGGATGCACTCCCTACAGTGTAAATCACTACATGCCATGAATGCACTAATAGGCTGGGAGGGGGCTCCGCAGCACAGTGGCCTGCCTGGCAAGCGCAAGGCCCCCAGCTCAATTCCCAGTACAGAAAAAAAAAAAAAAAAAAAAAATTAAGAAAGCAAACTGTATACTTATCAAAAGATTAAAAGAGCCTTTAAATACTGTCTATATCTTCAGTTAAGTTGTGGAGCCACGTGGGGCTGCGCGCATGTAGTTCTGACTTGCTAAAATCCGAGGCACCTTCAGTGTACGCGGGAGAGAGAGCCCGGGCAGATGGCACTGGGCCCTATCTGTTGACTAATGAGGAAAGCAGCTTGTTTGTTCCCAGAGGTCAGCTGGGTCAATGTCAGCGCAGACATTCCTCCTGGGTTTTTGAAATGCATCTGGCGCCTTCACCCCTTCCTAATCTCTAACCTTGCCTGCCTGGCTTCAGCCTGGTGGGGAGCTGTATTTCAGTGACGTGCTCGCCAGCCTTGAGTTGCCAGAGGAAATCAGGACGCACAAGGTTTTGTGGGGTAGGTGTTCTTTATTTTTTCTTTAAGGCTGATAATTTTTCACATGCAAAGCTGCCTTCTGTTGCCAGTAGGAAGAAGTGATCTGCTGCGAGGCCGGGAGCCCGAAGGACGCGTGGCCGGGGCCCCTTGCCTGGCCCCTGGGAAGGGCTGCGATGATGGATGATCAATGATCAGAGCATTTTAGTGCTGAGTGCTACCAATCCTTATTTCCTACTGTGAGGTGTAAATAACAACAGCATGGGCTACCTCATGGGGCCAGGAAGAGATCAAAGGGGGTGACAAATGAGAGTGCTGGGCGAGTGTGGTGGGGGTGAGGGCCTGGGCTCCAGAGCTGGCCTGAGTCCTCACTGGTTCTCGCCCCTTCTTTCCTTTTCGTTGCTTCATGTCACTTTATTTTATTTTGTAGAACTGGAGATCAAACTGAGGACCTTGTGCTTGCCAGGCAGGCGCTTGTGCCCCTGAGCTATCTCCCTGGCCCCCTCTTCATGTCACTTTATCCTGGCCTCTGGCAGCTGAGGATGTAAATGCTGGTGGCCAGTCTGTGAAATGCACTGTTTTTTTTGTTTGTTTGCTTGTTTGTTTTCTGTGGAACTGGGGATCAAACTCAGGATCTTGCACTTACCAGCAGGCATTTGTGCCCCTGAGCTATCTCCCTGGCCCTTCAAAGTTCTGTCTCTCTCTCTCTCTCTCTCTCTCTCTCTCTCTCTCTCTCTCTCTCTCTCTCTCTCTCTCTTTGTATTTAGTTCAGGGTCTGCAGGGTCTACAGGGTCTCACTATGTAGATCAGACTCATAATGACCTTCCTGTTTTCAGCCTCCTAAGCACAGGAATTACAGGCACATGCCACCATGCCCAGCCTCAATGGCCCTCTGAGTGCACCCTGTGGTTGGGGCCAGCATGGCATGCTGGGGATTGAACCCTGGCTGCTACACTCTGCCTAAGCAGGTGCTTTAGTCCAGTGAGCTATCTGGCTGCAAAGTTCTTTCTTTTAAAGTAAATTAATTATATTGGGGCTGCAAGGGCCTGAGCTCAATCCTCAGTTTTGCCAAAAATAAATAAATAAAAATAAAGTAAATTCTGTTGCCCACTACCTGTGGTGGCCCACCCTGTGCTCCAGGGTATCTTTCTTTTTACTTTTCCCTCCCTTTTCATGTGGCCCAAGCTTGGTCTGCAAAGCACACCCACCCCACCCTTCTTTCAATTTTTCCTGCCTCTCATAAATGTAGAGCTTTGCCAGAAATTAAAATAAAATATGTTAGCCAGGCATGGTGGCGCACGCCTGTAATCCCAGCACTTGGGAGGCTGAGGCAGGGAGGATCGGTGTGAGTTCGAGACCAGCCTGGGCTACAAGTGAGCTCAAGGCCAGCCTGAACTGCACAGCGAGACCCTGTCTCAAAACAAACAAACAAACAAAAAAAAACTATGTTAACTTTTTTTCTTTTTGGTACTGGGAATGGAATTCAGGACCTTGCACTTGCCAGGAAAGCACTGTGAGCTACAATCCTGGCAGAACGTGTTGACATTTTATGCAATAATAAGCAAGGTAGGCATGTGATGCGTGTTTGTAATCCAAGTACTTGGGAGGCTGAGACAGGAGGATCTCAGTGAGTTCAATACCAACCTGAGGTACACAGTGAGATCTTATCTCAAAAAACTAAAAATAATAATATTGGGGCCAGTGAAATAGCTCAGTGGTCTAAAGCACCTGCTTAGGCAAGCTTAGGCAACTGCAGTGACTGTGGTTTGATCCCCAGCACCACATGCTGCGCCAGCCCCACCCCCAGGGCAGGCTGAGCCGGCCATAACATAAATAAATAAAGTTTAAAGATAAAATAAGGGCCTGGCGGGATGGCTCAGTAGTCTAAAGCGCCTGTTTGGGAAAGCTTGGGCGGCTTCAGGGACCACGGTTTGATCCCCGGCACCACATGCTGCGCCAGCCCTTCCCTCAGGATGGGCTGAGCCAGCCACAAAAATGAGTGAATAAACGAACAAAGGTTCTGAAACAAGAAAAAAAATAAATAAAATAAAAAAATTATTTAAAAATAAAATAAAATAAAATAAAAACAATATTGATAGGACCATGGATATGGCTCAGTGGCACAGTGCTTGGCAAGTGTGAGGTTCTAAGTTTGATTCCTGGGATATATATATAGAGAGAAGGAGAGAGACGCCTATATTCAGGGTTAATTTCTCTAACATACAATTTCATATTCTAATTTTTAAAATTTAGCCTAGTTTCTAAGCCTAAAAAATTTTAAAACATTTTAACAATGTTTGTATTACACAGCTATGTTGTTCATCTGTATGACACTTTACCTGCTTCTTCACTGATGGTCATTTCGCTTGTTTCCAATTTATTGAGGTAGTAAATAAAACTCACCTTTAGTACATGTTTGCTTGCTTGCTATTTGAGGCAGCTTCTATCTAATGTAGGCTGACGCTGAGCTTGCTGTGTAGGCCAGGCTGGTCTTGAATTTACACCAACCCTCCTGCCTCAGCCTTCTGCTGCTAGGTTTGTAGGTGTGTGCCACTATGCCCAGCTGTTTAGTATGTCTTTGTATTTAACAACATGAACTGCCTTATGAACATCAGTAGTGCTGACTCCTTCGTAGGAGATCAATCTGGAGGGAGCTAAGAGGCAGTTTTTAAAAATTTTTATTTATTTATTTTTTTCTTGTTTCAGAACTTTTGTTTGTTCATTTATTTTTATGGCCGGCTCAGCCTGCCCTGAGGGCAGGGCTGGCGCAGCATGTGGTGCCGGAGATTGAACTTCGGTCCCTGCTGCCTCCTAAGCTTTCCTAAGCAGGTGCTTTAGACCACTGAGCCATCCTGCCGGGCCCCTAAGAGGCAGTTTTGTAGTTTCCTTTTGACACTATTTTATTCCCACGCTGTGGCTTTATCAGAATATGTCCACGACCTAAAATACACATGAATATTCTGATTGCAGCTGAGCAAACCGACCCCTTTGTGCTCGAGCTGAGGAGCTCGTCCCAGACGCCACTGGGTGATAACACCTGGCTTTACCTGGGACTTTCTAGACATGAATGGAGATGTGCGGGTCAGCTGCTGGTTCCAAGCCCCATGCTTTAACTGATAGTGCATGCGGGTCAATTTGATAGAGGACGCATTTCCTGCGTACTGCTTCCTAGATTGACCGCTCTGTGACTCGTTCTAAGGTGAGTGCCTGGCGGGGGCGCTGTCCTGGGAGAATCTTGTCGTCCTTGCCCGGAAAATCGGCTTCTGCGCGCCACGCCTGGTTACCGCCAGTCCCATCTCGGTCCAGAACAAGGAGCTGGAAAGAGCTATCGGTGAGAGGAGACTGGAGTGGTGGTAGCCCTGCAGCCGGAATCCCCCAAGTGAGGTGACCGGGCACTGCCAAGTGGGCTCTTGGGGGAGGCCTGGAGTCCCCTGGGGACACCCATCCGTCTTCTGGGTGTGGCAGTGCCCACCCCCCAAAAGCCTGATATTTAACAAAGCTTTTTGAAGTTATTCAGTAAAGAGAGTAAATACCAAACCAGATCGTTGAGGACATGCAAGGCAAAAGTTGCCTTTAGGATGGGCTGACTCCCTTCCGCCGAGCAGATCCGGGCTGCCGTCACCTGGAGGTGAACCACCTTGTCTGCTTTTAGGTGACTGTCGTTTTGTCTCTGCCACGATCCGCCTCTTCAAACTCCCTCAGGCAGAACCAGCTGGAAGATGCCAAGTTGTTTACAGTGGAGGAATCACCGGACACGAAAAAGAGCTAATATTTGATGTCAATTTTACATTCAAGGTAAATAGAAATGTTTGTGGGGTTAGAGGTGTAATTTTTGGTGGAACAATTGCCTACTAACACACATTAGGCTCTGAGTTGTATCCCTAGGACCACCAAAAAGAACGAAAAAGGATCACGACTTCTGGCAATCTTTCTATGCTTGCCCAGTCTCTACATACCTTTCTTTCTTTCTTTCTTTCTTTTTAAGGAAGAAGGGTTTATTTAACTCACAGTTTGAAGGATTTTTTTTTTTTTTAAGCTGGCTCAGGCTGCCTTAAGGGTGGGTCTGGTGCTGCTTGTGGAGCTAGAGTTTGCGCTTTAAACAACTGAGCTGACTGGAAAGCCGTCTTTGCAGAGGTTTCAGTGCATAGCTAGCTGGCTCCAAGGCAGGGTGGCACATGGCAGAGGGCAGCGGTTCATGGCAGTGGTTGACAGCAAAAGGAACTACAGAGGGGAAAGACAAAGATCCAGAAAGGAAGAGACAGAGCGATGGAGACAGACAGAGTCCAACCTCTTGCTGCGCCTTTGCTCCTTTTATATTATCTAGACCACTGGGGCTAGGGGCACTGCCAACCCAGTCATGGACTGCTTCTGCAGTCACCACCCTTAGTCCTAGCATTGCACACTCTGGGTTCAATCACTTCCAGAAAGCCTGGGCCCCCTGGCTTCATGAGGCCTTGGGGGACATCCAGACATAAACCGAAGCACTTCACCTCTGCCCCCGCAAAGGCTCATGCTCCACTCCAAGAGTTGCCAAAGTCCTAACAGTTTCAGGCTTGCTGAAAAGTCCTAGTCCCAAGTCTCCTCCAAGATCTAAGGCCAACTCTTAGCTGTGAGCCCCTGCACAAACGCAAGGAAAATTAAACTTCTGACACGCAACGGCACGAGACACATTTCCATTCAGAAGTTACAAACAGGGAGATACGAAACAATGGGACCAAAGTAATTCCAGAATCCAGCAGGGCAAATGCTCAGTCTGTGGCTCCGTGTGCAGTGTCCGAGGCAGCGTGAGCTCTGAAGGGCTCGCGTGGCTCTGGCCTACTGCACTTCCACAGAGCCACAATGTCATTATTATACCTAAGAGATTTTCTTAAGAGACGTCTCCTTTAGAGATTGGCTTGAGAAGCTACAGAGAAGAGGAGCAGGATGAAGTCCTGCATTCCACCATTTCAGCTGCTTCACTGAATCAGGGAACTGAACTGGTGCTTGTGCTGCTCTTTGTAGAATAGACTTTATTTCATCAAAATGGAAAAGTACAGGCTTTGGGCTGGAGAGATAGCTCAGCAGCATAAGCGCCAGAAGTGCCTGCCTGGCAAATACAAGTTCCCGAATTTGATCCCCAGTACCCTTTCTCCCCATAAAATGCATAGGTTTGGGAGTCAGACACTGTGTCCAATTTTGGCTCTGGTATTTATTACTTCGGTAACTTGGAATAACTTATCAAAATTCTTTGAGATCCAGTTAGTCTCATGGTAACAGTAAGGACAGTAATACCTACCTTACAAAATTTCTGTCAAGACAAGCTGGCTACAGCAAGATTCCTGTTGTGTGCTGAGGTCTTAGCTGTCCCAAAGGTAGGGGGGATGCTTCTGCCTTCTGAGGTTTGATCCAAATCCCGTTTTCTTAGGCCCCAGCGCCCTCCATGGTGGGGACAGCAAACAGCCAGGACAATATGACTAAATCAACACACAGGACCAGTGTAGGTGCAGACAGTTCACCTCTCAGGGGTCCCCCGGTAGTGGCAGGAAGCCCTGTGTTGGGCAGGGCACAGCCAGAGCAGAAGACCCAGCTGCTACGGCTGGCACAGCAAAGGCTACCTGAGCTCCTGGACCCCTCTTCGTGGTTCCCACTATGTGACAGGAGGGTGGCAGCAAGAGCCCGTGTGTGGGCAGGGACTTCCCCATCCAGCCTGGGGGGCAGGCCTGGACCTGAAGCCCCACTGCCAAGTCTGGGTCTGTGGCACAGACTGGCAGGACAAGCTGGTCAATGGCAAAGCTCAGAGATCTTCCAGTCAGGAGCACTGATTCTAGAATTTAAAAGTTTACACATTGAAACCAACAAAATCACCCTTCACAAGAAATTGAACATAACCAAAACTGTAAGAGACCACTGGACAAGATGTTCTCCTTAGGCTTAAAAAGGAAACACCAGTGCACTGAAGAAATTTCTGCTCCCATTTCATCAATAATGGAGTGGAAAGAATTTTGTCACATAAGTTTTGTAGTCCAGAGTGCCGCTCGTGGGTAAAGCTGCCGTGCGCTTTCCCTCTTCTAACAGCGCATTCTTTGCTGTCCTAGCATGATGATGTTGTTGAAGTGGATGAAGAAACAGCAGCTATTTTGAAGAATTCGAGGTTTGCTCAAGATTTTCTCTTCAGACCAGTTGGAGAGAGGCTGACAACGGCTGGCGGCTGTCCAGGGTTAGCACCTAAGGTTTGTGCTACTTTCAGTCCTTTCTCGAGAGAAGCATCCAAAAGAAATCATGATGCAGCCCAGAGCTCCTGGCAGGGCCAGGTCGCTGTGCTTTGCAGCTGGCCGCTGCAGCATGTTTCTAGCCTACTTGCATCTATAGAAGGATTTTTTAAAATTTATTTCTTTAGACATTTAACTGAAGTACAAATTAATTAATGTGAAAATAAATGCTCAGCATCACTTGCCATTAGAGAAAAGAGAATTAAAACAACATTGAGATTCTTTCTCATACTCCAGAAATAATGGCCACCATCAAGAAAGCCAATGATAGTAAATACTTTCAATGCTGCTTGGGTAAAGGACCTCATCTACATTTTTGTTGTTGTTGTTATTGTTTTGATACAAGGCATATTGTTGTCTCATAGTAGTTATACAGAGCACAGGGTGTAGACATGATAATTTTTCTAGTCGTTGGTACAAAAAATTTCTTCTCATTGAACTAAGAGGAAATATTTATATACATAGTCCAATATTCCATAGTTGCAATGGATTACTGTCAGCACTGGCAATGTCACAAGCTGTTGATTTAAGCTTTTTACAGCTCAGCATACTAATCTAGCTTTATGTTTTATGCCTCATGGTTAAACTTTTCTGCTAGGTGGTTAAGGGAAATTTAAAGCAAGGCCTGCATAACAAAACATGGAACTTTTGTATCTCCCAAGGTCAGTCAAATCCCCTCAGGATTTACTCTGAGACCATGTACAGTGTTTTGTAGAACTGTTGTCAGTGTCAGCTATCTGGATGAGTCACGGCCATTGCTTGACCAGTTTGCTCTCTGTGAAAGTCTGAGAGAATGTTTTCTCTCTAAGTGACTCTCTTTAGGCACTCTGTACATCATATATCCATTTCCTCTGTGATCCTGTGATCTCCTTGAACAGAAAATTTGGGAAACCACTGAGCTATAGGGTGTTACAGCACAGGTTCTTTTATGTCCTGAGTCCTCACTGAGCTTGAAGGGCTAGGGCCAAAATATTGGCAATCCTCGTAGCACTTTTTCTCTAATTTTTTGTCTGTAAACTTAATTTTTTTTTTTTTTTTTTTTTTTTTTTTTTTTTTTTTTTTTTTTTTTTTTTTTTTTTTTTTTTTTTTTTTTTTTTTTTTTTTTTTTTTTGGTGGTGCCAGGGATCAAACTCAGGACCTTGTGCTCGTCAGGCAAACATTTATTCCACTGAGCTACCTTCCCAGCCCTGTAAACTGACATTCTTAACCCTCCAGAAGAGAAGTTTCATGATACTATCACTCTATAACATAGGTACTTGAGCTTAACATCACTGTCTTTCTGACTATCAAACGTGTTACACTTAACTTGGAATTGGTATTTTCTATCAATCATTGTTATTCTAATAAAATGTGATCTATTTTGGAAAATGTCCCATGTACAGCTGAAAAAAATGTGTATTCACAAGTGGTTGGGTTGACCACTCTGTGTATGTCCACAAAGTCCAGTTGTTCCAAATTCTGGTTCAGGTGTGCTACTTCTTAATTTTTTGTCTGCTTGACCTATATTTTTGGGATAAAAGGGTGTTAAGGTCTCCTATGGTACTGGTTATTAGATTTTTCATGTCCATTGAAATTTGTCTTATATAACGTGCTGCTCCTGTGTTGGGTGCATACATATTTATGACTGTTACCTCTTCATCTTGAATTTTTTCCCTAACCAATATGTAGTGGCCTTCTTTATTTCATTTGATCAATCTTGGCTTGACGTTTAGACTGTCTGCAAACAGGATTGCTACCCCTGCCTTTTTTTTGAGGTGCTGGAGCATGTAGTATTTGTTTTTTATCCTTTAACTTTCAGCCTATGAGTTTCTTTATGAGGTAAATGTGTTTTTGTATACAGCATATTGTTGGGTTTTGCTTCCTTATCCACTCTAACCATCTATTTCTTTTAATTGGAGAACTGAGTCCATTTACATTGATGGTTATAATTGAAATGTATTGACTTATGACTGGCATGTCTTTTACTTACTACTGTTTACTCCTTTTTCTCCTGCTTAATTGGTTGCCCAATTTGGTGGGTTCTTTCTGGTCTCATTTGTAGTGTTTGGGTCATCTTGGTCCCTCCCTAAAATACTTTTTAGCCGGTTGTGGTGGCGCATGCCTGTAATCCCAGCACTTGCGAGGCTGAGGCAGGAGGATTGGTGTGAGTTCAAGACCAGCCTGGGCTACAAAAGTGAGCTCAAGGCCAGCCTCAACTGCATAGCGAGACCCTGTCTCAAAAAGACAAAAAAAAAAAAAAATAAAAAAATAAATAAAATAAAATATTTTTTAGTAGTCTGTGTAGGGTTAGCTTTGACATCATGAAATTCTTTAGTTGTTCCTTGTCGTGGAAGTATTTCACTTCTCCTTCGTACTTGAAAGAGAGTTTTGCAGGGCATAGCAGTCTGGGCTGGAATTTGTTTTCATTGAGTACTTGAAACACTCTGCTCCATGCTCTTCTTGACTTCATGGTTTGTGAAGAGAAATCTGCTATTATTCTGATGGGTTTTCCTTAAATGTGATCTGTTTCTTTTCTCTAGTGGCCTTTGATATATTATTCTTCTGTTGGATTTCTGTTTTTAGTTGGGTTGATGTTATTTGCAGTTCTGTATGCTTCAGTTACTGAACATCTGATTGTTTTCTCATATTTGGGAAGTTTTCTGCTATTACTTCTGCCCATATTCTTTTTATATGCTTTTATCCTCCTTCTTCCTTGTTAATTCCTATTAATCTCAGGTTGTTCATTTTTGCATCATCTTGCAGATGTTGAATTATGTTTTTCTGCATCCTGGTTTTTTTTTTTTTTTTTTTGAGACAGGGTCTTGCTATGCAGTTCTGGCTGGCCTTGAGCTCACTTTTGTAGCCCAGGCTGGTCTCGAACTCACACCGATCCTCCTGCCTCAGCCTCCTGAGTGCTGGGATTACAGGTATGTGCCACCACGCCCGGCTCATCCTGGTTGTTTTTAAGAGATCCTTTTTTTTTTTAAGAATTTTTTATTTTATTTATTAAAAAAAAAAAAAAAAAAAAAAAAAAAAAAAAAAAGAAAAAGAATTTTTTATTTTATTTATTTTTTTTCTTGTTTCAGAACCTTTGTTTGGGGGCCTGGCGGGATGGCTCAGTGGTCTAAAGCGCCTGCTTGGGGAAGCTTGGGCGGCTTCAGGGACCGCGGTTCGATCCCCGGCACCACATGCTGTGCCAGCCCTGCCCTCGGGGCGGGCTGAGTCGGACATAAAAATGAGTGAATAAACAAACAAAGGGGGGGTGTGCAGGCTGAGAGGTCCCACCTGTGCATCCGCCTGTCACTCTGTCCATCTGTCAGGGCTGCTGAGGGCGGGGGCTGAGTTCTGTTGGAAGTTCAGACAGCTGCAGGCTGAGAGGTCCTACTTGTGCGTCTACCGGTTGCTCTGTCAGTCAGTCAGGGCTGTTGCGGGTGAGGGGTGGGAAGGTAGGGGTGGTTTGGTGCTGAGTTCTGCTGGAAGCTTGGGGTGCCACAGGCTGAGAGGTCCCACCTGTGTATCCTCCTGTCACTCTGTCAGTCGGTCGGGGCTGCTGAGGGTGGGGTTGAGTTCCACTGTAAGTGCAGGGGACTTCAGGCCAAGATGTCCTTCTTCACCCCCGCCAGTCGGTCTGTCTATAGAAGGATTTTAATTTATTTTTTAACTTAATGTCTTGGATCCTGACTGACAGTAACCTTTAGTCCTAGTATATCTAGGAACAGACTTTGCGGCATCCATAAGCCACTTAAAAAATATTTTTTTAAATTTTATTTTATGGCTGGCTCAGCCTGCCCTGGGGGTGGGGCTGGCACAGCATGTGGTGCCAGGGATTGAACCTTGGTCCCTGCGGTTGCCTAAGCCTGCATAAACTTTATGCCGCTCAGTGATCTTGCCGGCCCATCCACTTAAAATTGCATGTGTAAAATTACACGTGATTTTTCTTGGAAAGGATCTATTTTATCAAGCTCTTTTTTTTTTATGTATTTAGTACAGGGTCTACAGGGTCTTACTTCATAGATTGAACGTGTAGCAATTCTCCTGTTTTCAGCTCCCAAGCGCTGGGATTATAAGCACGTGCCACCATGCCCTGTCACAGTGTACTCCAGGGGTGGGGCCGGCACAGTAAGGTGGGATCGAACCCTGGCCACTGCGCTCTGCCTAAGCAGGCACTTCAGTTTGCTGAGATATCTGGCCAGCCCTTATTTTATTAAGCTGTTAAAGAGGTTTTTTAAAAAAATGAACCAGAATCACAGAGCTACCTTTTTATAAATGTGCTGTGTGGTGGTGCTAGCTGCTTGGGAGGCTGAGTCAGGAGAGTCCCTGAACCCAGGAGTTGGAGACTTTTGTCAGAAGGAAAGAAAGAAAGAAAGAAAGAGGGCTGGGGATATAGCTCAGTGGCATAAGTGCTTGTCTTGCAAGTGGAAGGTCCTGAGTTCAATCTCTAGTACCGCAAAAGAAAAGGAAGCCCAATCCCATGTGACTATTGTACACTGATCTGTATTTCCTTCTAGTATTTTATAAAAACTGATATAAAAGTCATCTTTTACCAGGCATAGTGGCACATACTTACAATTTTGGCATTTGGAAGGCTGAGGCAGAAGGCCTCTAAGTTCAAGGCCAGACTGATCTACACAGTGGGACCCTGTCTCAAAAGAAGGAAATATTTGTCACCTTTGTAGCTAGAGGTGGAGGCACACACTCACAATCCAGCCCTTGAGATGAGGCAGGAGCATTGTGCAAATTCTAGGCCAACCTGGGCTGCAGGAATACTTATTGAATTCAGGCCATTCTAAATGGCAGAGCAAGGCTCTTTCCCAAAATAAGAACAAAAATGTATTTTTTTTTTCTGCTTTGTTTTTTAGAGATAGGGACAAGGCCTCATATGTATTGCTGCTCACTGTGCCCCACTGTAAGCATCCTCCGAGTGCTGAGATTATACATGTGCACCATTACACCAGCACCTTTTTTTTCTGGAACTGGGGATTGAACTCAGGCCCTTATGATAGTAAGGCAAGCACTTATTCTACTGAGCTATCTCCCCAGCCCCCACCAGCACCTTTTTAACTACTTAAAAATGTATGACTCCAGCAGGTGTGGTGGCACATGCCTGTAATCCCAGCCCTGGGAGGCTGAGGCAGGAGGATTGCTATCAATTTGCGGTCAGCCTGAACTACGCGGTGAGGCCCTGTCACAAAAGAAACAATGCAACGGAACAATGTATAATTCAGTGGCATTTGGTAGTGGCGTACTACAGGTTTGTGCCACTGCGCAGCAGTCACAGGCTGAAGCATGGCCACTGCTTAGTCTTACAGTGGCAACCCCAGGCCTGTGGAGCACTCTCTCCTCTCAGTTGCTCCCCGGTCTCTAGGAACTTCTTCCTTGCCCTGGACAGGTCCTCGCAGAGACATCACACGCTATGACTGCTCTACCCCCATGGTGTCAGGGTCAGCCATATTATCCAATGTTGCAGTACCTCTCTCTGTGGCCAGATCCCATGGGCCATGTGTGCATGGGTTCGATCCCCAGCACCAAATGCTGTGCCATAAGCATACAGTGCTTACCCATTCATCTACTGATGGACACCGTTCTACTTTTTCACACTTGTGAATAATGCTGCTGTGCCCAGGTATGGTGGCACACGCGTGTAATCCCAGCACCCGGGAGGCCAAGGCAAGATTGCATGAGTTTAAGGCCAGCCTGACTTACAAAATGAGACCCTGCCTCAAAAACCAATAAGCAAATGCTGTTGTGAACATGGACATAGATCGACACGTGTTAGCATTTGTGCCTCAGCTCTTTTGTGTGTCCATCTGAGGTTAGGACTGCTGGGCTAGCTGTTCTGTTTAACCTTTGAGCCCCTGGGGCTGTTTTCCACCATGGCCACAGTATTGTGCATTTCTCACTGCCATGTGTAAGGTTCCAACCTCCCTAACAATTCCCAGTGTTATATTCTGCCTAAGAGTTGTAGCTATCCTCCAAATGCCTGAGGTATCATCATTGTAGATTTGGTTTGCATTTTCCTATGGATTGATGATAGTGAATTTTTAAAAAGTACTTGTTGGCCATTGGTATATATTCTTTGGAGAAATGTCTAGTCATGCTCCTTGCCCATTTCTTGTTTTTTTTTTTTTTAATTTTATTTTTCCTGTATCCACTTTTAAATTGGGTTGGATGTCTTTATGCTGAGTTGTAGGATTTCTTAATGTATTCTGAATATGATGGTACTTCGGTTTGCAAACATTTTTGTTTGTGGACAATTTGGCTTTTGTGACTTCTGTGTCGGGTGATGAACAGGACCACAGACATCTCTCCCGCAGGAGTAGTAGTGTGGCCCTCTTTTCTAGAACCATGGATAAGTTAGGTTCACAAACTGAGGGACCACCATACCGAAACCTTTGTCAGAGATATGATTTGTGAAAACTGCTCCCATTCTGTGATCTGTCTCTTCACTCTTTTTTTTTTTTTTTTTGTCTTTTTTAGGCAGGGTCTTGCTATGCAGCTCAGGCTGGCCTTGAGCTCACTTTTGTAGCCCAGGCTGGTCTCGAACTTGCACTGATCCTCCTACCTCAGCCTCCCAAGTGCTGGGATTACAGGCATGCACCATTACGCCCAGCTCTTCACTCTTTTATATTTGCTTTTTTGAGACAAGGTCTTACTGTGCAGTTCAGGCTGGCCTTGAGCTCACTTTGTAGCCTAGGCTGGCTTACAATGATCCTCCTGCCTCAGCCTCCCAAATGTTGGGATTACAGATGTACACCACCACCCCTGGCCTAATCTTTTCACTTTTTGATTGAAACCTTTGGCTCACAGAAGGCTCTTACTTAGGGCCAGTGAGATAGCTCAGCAGTTTAAAGCACCTGCTTAGGCAAGCTTAGGCAACTGCAAGGACCATGGTTCAATCCCTGGCACCACATGTTATGCCAGCCCCACCCCCATAGCAGGCTGAGCCAGCCATAACATAAATAAATACAGTTTGAAAAAAAAACAAAAAAGAAGGCTCTTGCTTAAATTTGATTTTCATTTGGATGAGCTCCAGTTTGATTTTCCTTTGCCTGTGCTTTTGGTGTCATGCTTAGAAGTCCAGTGCCAAACCTAAGATTAGGAAGACTCTGAATACTCTACAGGGTTTCACTATACAGATTAGATTCTAGTGATCCCCCCATTTTCAGCGTCCCAAGTGCGGGGATTACAGGCACATGCCACCACACCCAGTCTCAGTCACAGTCTCAGTGCACCCCAGGGACAGGGCCAACTGAGAATTGAACCATGGTCCCTGGGTCTGCCTACGCAGTCACTTTAATCTGTTAAACCAACTGGCCAGCCCTTCTCTGAATATTCTCATTGTTTTCAAATTTAAAGTATAAGACCCTTTTCAGGTTTACTGCAGCATCAGCAGTAAGGATGGTGTGTTTTTAGAGTTGCTGTCAGGAACAGGGGAGACAGCGCTTTCTAGGGAGTGTTCTTGCATGTGATCCTGTGCTGTCACCAAGCCAAACTCCAGGCAGGTCTGTGGGATTCCTCTAGGAAACCCCAGAGCACTGCTGTGGCCCAGGTCACCCTGGCAGGGACATCAAGTCCCTCTGAGTCATGTCGAGCCAAGTATAAGTTCTCAGAGCACCAGAAGATATATCCACCGTCCTCCAGCCTGTGCCCTTGGACGAGCGCTGGTCCCTGCACTTACGAGAGCATCCTCTCTTCTTTCCCCTTCTTGGTGGCACTCATCAATATGTGCTACCTTCTAGCTGGGCATGGTGGTACATGCCTATAATTCCTGTACTGGGAGGCTGAGGCAGGAGGATCACTGCAAGTTTAGGGACAGCCTGAGCTACACTGTGAGTTCAGAGCTAGCCTGAACTACACAGCAAAACCCTATCTCAAAAAAAAAGCTACTTGCTGTCCAAAAACTGAAACAAGAGCATGGCTGTCTTTTCCAAATATTAAAAGTCCATTTAACAATAATAATGAATAATAATAGAAGTGAGCCTGGGTGGCAAGGTGTACTCTGGGGTGAGCAGTTGAGGTCCAAGGAGCAGTGCTGTTCACCTGCACCAGCAGCACAGCACCAGTAGGACAGCACCGGTGACAACCTGATTTCCCACGGTGTGTGTGGCTGCAGGAGCCACCGTGACATGCCGCCCTTCCTGGGGGTGGTGCTCAGCACAGGGCTGATCCAAGCCTAGCAGGGCTGGGGGAGGCCAAAACTGCCCGACTGCTCTCATGGCTGCCTCCTGAGTACTGGTCATCAGAACTGTCTGTAGCTACGGGGTCTCCTCTAGCCGCGACACCTCTGATGTCCTCTGGCTGCAAACATAGGCGCTAACGCGGTTGCCCCTCTCGAAGTGGGAAGCAGCAAGAGCCGTGCCCCCGCCCCCCCCTGCCCCCCTAAGCCCCCACTCCGCCCCCGCCCCATGAGGCGCTGTCCTGCCCATGCAGGCGAACTGCACTGCTTGGCAGATATCAACTGCTCACCCCGGCCTCACTTCTATTATTATTCATTGCTATTGTTTACAATATATTTTAGTCATATCTATTAATGTTATCAAACACTGGGTTCACGGTGCCGTGTCCTTACGTGTGGGTCATATTTCGGTCCTATCCATCCCATTGTCTTCTCCAACTCTCCCAGCTACCTTCGTTCCTTTCTTCTTGGTTAATAATCGTCTCTCTTCTGCTTTCACTGTTTTTATATGTTTTGACACTGGGTCTTACCACACTGTTTGGGCTGGATTTGAACTCACAGTGTCACCTGACTTGTCTCCAACTTCCAGTGAAGTCCTCAGCCTTCCCAGGACCCTATGCCTGGGCTGCTTCTCCCCACCCCCCAGTTTTTTTCCCTGTCATTTTGTATATTAGGGAACACATTTGGTACTTGTCTGAGCCTGGGTTATTTCACCTAAGTTGATTGAAAATTGCATCTATTTTCCTGCCAGGGACAGCCGTGTGCCCTTCTTGGGTGGTGCTTTCTGCTGTGTCTAATACACTCACCACCTTTCCTCTGCCCACACACCCCAAGTGGTGCCAGGTCTTGGCTGTCCGTGTTGTGCCTCAGTGCGTGGGGGCAGTCCTGGAGTGTGCCGGTGTGAAGTCCTTTGGCTTTATACCAAGAAGTCCTAGGGTCCTATGGTTGTTTTGTTCTTAGTTCCTTGAGGAACTTCCATCCTGATTGCCCCTGTGGCTGCAGCAGTCTCTATTCCCATCAGTAGCCTAGGAATGCTGCGGCGATCCTCCTGCCTTAGCCTCCTGTCTACTGGGATTGCAGGTGTGTACCACTACACCTGTGCTGTTACTGCTTTTTGATATCCTGGATAGCAGCTGTCCTGCCTGGACCGAGATGGAGTCTCATGGTAGTTTTGATCTACACTTCCCCCATCTTGCCTAATTTATTTCATCTCGCCTATGTGCTACTTTTGTAGTTGAGCTGTAAGCTTTATAAACTGATATATATATATATATATATATATATATATATATATATATATACAAACATAAACGTTGCAGAGACTTCACATGTACCATGGGATGTCTTCGTGCATGTACATACTGTAGAGTGTTTACAGCTAGGTACATATTACCTTTCTTCTCAAAGTTTATCATTTATTGATGACAAGATTCCAAATCCTTACTTTTAGTTTTTTGAAATATGCAGCACCTTCTTGTAATTGACCATTGACCTACCATACGCCAGTGCCCCAGAACTCCTTGGTCTAGTCTGGCTACAGTTGGTGCTTACGGCCAACCTTTCCCTTAAGCTCAACATGCTCTTCCCAAACTGTGGTCACACCATGTGACACTCGGCCCCTTTGACCTGGAGCAGCCCACAGCACTGATCTTCCGTGGCTTGGCTTATTATAAGTTCCAGGTCGTTTGAAGTGGGGTAATTGATTCTAAAGACAGATTTTACTTTTTTTTTTTTTTTTCTGGTGGGACTGGGGTTTGAACTTATGACCTTGCATTTGCCAGGCAGGCACTTGTGCCATGGAACTATCTCCCCAGCCCGAAGACAGATTTTAAAAATAAAAGAGCTAGGGCCTGGCGGGATGGCTCAGTGGTCTAAAGCGCCTGCTTGGGAAAGCTTGGGCAGCTTCAGGGACCGCGGTTCGATCCCCGGCACCACATGCTGCGCCAGCCCTGCCCTCGGGGCGGGCTGAGCTGGCCATAAAAATGAGTGAATAAACAAACAAAGGTTCTGAAACAAGAATAAAAATAATAAATAAAATAAAAAATTAAAAAAAAAAAATAAAAGAGCTATCCAGGGATGGTGGCACATGCCTGTAATCCCAGCACTCAGGAGGCTGAGGCAGGAGGATCCCTGTGAGGGAGTTCCAGGCCAGCCATGAGCTCTGCCCTTTCAATTCCTGACAACAGTAGCGATGAAGCTTTTATGGAACACTGAACATGAATCAGGGACCGTACATGTAGTCCTCACGATCACCCTTACTTTATAGATGAAGAAACTGAGACTCAGCAAAGTTACCATGCTTCCCCAATACGGCACAGCTAGAAGGGGGCGAATTTGAGCCTCAGGCTAATTCAAGGGCCAGCTCTCCTAGCCAGAGTGTCACAGTGCTCGAGCTGTCGCAGACTTGGAGGAGGCATCCACAAGCGACGCCAATACCATCGTTCACCGTGGGTGGGAAAAAGAAAGTATAAAGCGTCGTGTTCTGGATGCGGGTGTGGTGGCACGTGAGTGGTGCCGCTGGGAATTCAAGGCCGGCCTGGCCTCCATAGTGAGACCCTGGCTCAGTGAAACAAAACGGTTGTTTTTCTGGATGAAAAGGATGGCAGGCAGCTGTTCCCAGCCAGGAGCACCTGTGTCCTGAGAGGAGGAAGCTGAGGAAGGGGTGCTCTGGTGGGGTGGCAGCCGCATGAAGGTCCCTCAGTGTGGTGGACCCAGCCAGCTGCTGGCCTGCCTGAGAGGGAGCACAGGCCCAGGCAAGCTTCACACTTTGAAAAGGGGAAACTGAGGACAGGGAGGCCAAAGCCACCAGTGAGGGTCTTCCGGAGAGAACTTGTGCCCGAGACTGGCAGTTTCCTGACTGCCTGTTGCGCCTGCCTGTGAGTGGCGGACAGCTGGAGGGAGTGAGGATCTGCCTGTGTGTGTGATGAGTGCACTGTGGCCTGCTCACGGCGCATGCTCCTGCTCTTAACTTCCTATCTTTGGGCCGGATTTCTCGGGCCCTCGGGTGCGGCTGCTGGAGCTGTCTCATGTGGAAGTGAGAGGAGAAATAAGACTGGCATTTCCCCTGGTCAGATTCCACTCCCCGCCCCGTGGCCAGGCCGGCCACTGTGGGCATTCTCCACACCTGGGCAGGGCAGCCATGCGCCACTGCTGACACCTGCTGTGTGGGATTCTCTGGTTTGTGTCCTTTATCATTTGCAAAGATCAGAAGATGGGAGAGGAGGACTGCTTGTGTTGTGGTACTGCAGCTTCAAGGCACATACGTCTCATCAACTCAAGTGACCAAAACCCACCCTGTGCCATAACAGGGCGCCTTTAGGAAGCACTAAGTGGAGTTTACCTTGGAAGAAGCAAGGATGCGGTCAGAGAGGGTTGGCTGGCCGCCCGTATACGCAAACAACGGATGTGACTCCCAGCACCCCTGGAATTTGAAGATTTTATGTCCCTTCTTAGAAAATCAACCTGAATCACACTAGTAGGGTTTGGGGACCTCAGGACACCACTGATCTGTCTGCTTTTTGGTTTGCCTTTTGACAGCACATCATCACAGATCCGTTCAAGCTTGTGGAAGAATCTGACAACACCAAGTCCAGATGTGGCCCCGCCATTGCTGGAGGCTGCTGCAGCCACAAGCAAAGCTGCTGAACCAGTGGCCAGCTCAGAGTCACCATGGGAGGCTACAGGCAGAGTGCATGTGATTCTGTGCTGGCTGCGCTTCCCTGTAGTGCAGGCCAGGGGAATAAGTCGCCAGAATGGCACTATGTTGTAGGCCACCAATAAAAAGAAGCAAAATACTTTCGAAAGCAGGTCTTAATCAAAGACTCACAGTGAGTGCCCTAAAGATTTTAGTGGTGAGGCATTGCTCTAGCTCCTCAGGTATTCAAAGTTCTGGCGCCACTTAGTGGTCACAAGTGGAACTGAGTGGTGGCTTGGGGCCTGGGCTTCAGAGCCAGGGGCCAGTGTATGGTCCAAGAGAATGCTGCAAGTACCTTGGGGCCCTGAGAACCATTCCAGGAGAGCACCACATCCAGCAAGGCTGCTCTGCTGTGGTAAGTATTTCTAGAGCAGACACTCCTTCTCTTGCAATGGTATAAAGTTAGATTCTTTTATTTTTGCGCCTGCCAGGCAGGCTCTTCTGCGGAACTATCTCCCCGGTCCTGCAGAAGAAAACAAACAAGAGTAAGGTTTCAGACCTAAGGGCCGGTGACACAGTGACTGTGTGGTAAATACTAAATGGATCAGGAAGAGTTTGATAACTTTTAAAAATGGGGGAGCTAAGAGTTGGGGATATGCTCAGCAGCACAGTGCTTGCCTTGTAAGTGTAAGGTTGTGAGTTTGGTTTTATTGTTGTTTGTTTTATTTTTGCAGGACCGGGGTTCAAACTCACAACTTTTCACTTGTCAGGCAGGCACTTGTGCCACGGAGCTATCTCCCCAGCCCCAAAGTTGTTTGATTCCTGATACTGATACCACACACATACACACGCATAAATGAAAGCTAAGAAGATGTATGGGGCTGGAGAAATAGCTCAGTGTCAGGGTGCCTGCCCAGCAGGTGCAAGCCCTGAGTTCGATTCCTGGTACCAAAAGGGGGTAAAGATGATAGATTTTCTGTTCCTTGATAAGGCAGTATGGGCAAACTGTTAGGAAAATGTTAGGTTCTAGGTTCCGTAGTTAGAGAAGAAGATGAAGGGACGGCCGGGCCTAATCTCAGCACTCAGGAGGCCAAGGCAGAAGGAGCGCTGTCAGTTGGGGGCCAGCCGGGGCTACCCAGTGAGCTCACGGCCAGCCTGAACTGCATAGGGAGAGCCTGTCTCAAGACAACAACAACAGAAGTTAAAGAGAAGCCTGGTGATGACTGAATAGATGTAAGACTCCAGGGACACAGGAAGTGTGAGCTGTGGGCATTGTCATCCGGAGTCAATATTTCAAATTTCAAATAACAGCATCCAACCAGTTAAGGGTTCTATGAGAAAACCCCAACCGCCAGGTCTGAGCTCTGCGCAAAAGGAATGGGAGCGAGGGGGCCAATATGGCCCAGATGTCCCTCAGGACTGCGGAGGAGCCAGTGCCTCTCGTCAGGCTATGCCCCAGCCCTTTGTAAAATCTCAGTCTTACTAACTGGCTAAATTGCCCAGGCTGGACTCTAGCCGGTGGGCCTCCCTCCTCAGCCTCCTGGGTGCTGGGATTCCCATGCACTCACCATCTGGGTGGCCCTCCAGGGCTGAGGATCAGCTCGAGAATGTGCGGGCTGTACTTTGGGATGGGTTGGAAGGACAGACTGCCTTGGCTGGCTGTGGTGTCACACACCTGGTGTGACAGGCTGTGATGGCAGAGCTACCGCAGACAGGCTGCTTCTGCGCCAGAGGCCCAGGGCAGTGGGCAGCTTGCACTGAACAACTGGTTTCTTCAAATATATACAGAATAACATGCCTGTGATCCCTGTACTCAGGAGGCCAAGGCAGGAGAACTGCCGTGAGCTTGAGGCCAGCCTGGAGCCTGACCTCCAGCCTGGAGCGAGACCCTGGCTAAGAAGAAGAGGAAGAGGACAAATTACAGCACCTGCACTACATCCCCTGCACCTTGTCACAGCCGCCAACCTGTGGGGATTACTTTATACATTTTACTCAAAGCCACAGAATCAGGCCACAAACCCTTTCCTGAGGATTGAGGATAAATTCTAAAGAATTTGATTACGATTATGATCATTGATTATGGTTGCAAATACAATAGTGTTGCTTTGTCAACACGAGGGGTGATGTCTTCTAAGATATCCTCCCTGTGGGGGCACCCTCGCCCTCTCCTTCCCTTCTCTTCCTCTTTCCTCTCCCCCACCCCGCTACTTTCCCCTTCCCCCTCCACCCCCCACAGAGCTCCTGGAGTCTGTCTTTCCTTGGGTATCATGCATGTCCATGGAAGGGTGGGAATTCCGTACAGCAAGTCCACCAGGGACTGTGATCCCTCTGTGCACTCACCACTAAGTGGTAATTACACCCCTACCACCTGCCCAGCAAACTTGGAGCCACCTGTCCTGCCTTCTGTAATTGTGAGAGGTGAGAGACCATACTGCCTAGGAAGGGAAGTGGATGTGAAATGGGAGTCCTGCAGCTTGAGCCCGTGCTTCCTCCCAGCTCCGCTCTGAGGCCCAGCCTGCATTTCTGGGGGGCACACATCCCCCAGGCCAAGGTGTGTACGTGCCGCGCAGTCTTATATCTGGGAACGTGCTGCTGCTGCTGCTGCTGCTGCTCCCCACCTGCGGGTAACTTGGGCCTCACGTTAGTTCACCTTGTTCACCGACTAGAAGTCAGTGTTGGGGTGTTGGGGGTGCACCACACTTGGGTCTGTTGACTTTTTAACTAGGTCTAAAGCCGCAAACCTCACTAGGGTGCACAAACATGTTCTTTCTAGAGCCGGCTTTGCTGTTGAGCTGTTGCCTCCCACCTGCAAGTCCTTTGCCCGCTTCGGGAGGCAGTGGGCTGGGTGTTGGGCGGGGCGGGGCGGGGCGGGGGGACTGTAAGCCCAGCATGACAGAGGCTGCAGAAGCAGGGAGATTGCCAGGGGTTCAAGGCCAACTTGGCCTGCATAGTGAGACCCCGTCTCAAAACAACAAACCAAAAATCGAAACTAAAAAAACGGAAAGCAGTGAACCCTGAGCACTCAGCTCCTTCCAGATTTAGAAGCTGATTTGTGGGTCCAGCTCCCGTTGCTGCCGCAGCGTTTTAAACAGTTTTTGAGTGAGTCTCCCACCCTGAGGAAGCTGTATTAAGGTAAAAATGCATGGCTTCTCCGGAGAAACTGAGGCTCTGGCAGCCCCAGCTGTGCAGTGGCCTTGCCCAGTGCCACCCGGGCTGTCCCTCCGGGCTGCACGCCACTGCCCAGCCTGCTGGCCTCGCCCATCTGTCCCTGTGGCCTGCCTGGGGATCACAGTTAGCGCCAGGCTTCTCCCTGCGCCGAGCCAGCGAGGGCAGGTCCGTGGCCTGGCCTGGAGCTCCAACATATATTTAATTCATTACAGGCAGCAGCCTCGAGGGCTGGGAGCTGGCCAAAGCCGCGGGAGGGTACTTATGGTAATGTGACATATAATTCCCATCCTAATTGCGCAGCCAGGTGCCCTGGGCAGCTTCCTTGCCCTTGGAAGAGCTAATAAGCTTCTGCCCACAGCTTCCTTTGTGGGTAGCAAATGAGCTTCCTCCGCAGCCCGCACCCCAAATGTCAGGCGCTGGGAGGGCAGGGCAGGGTGGCACAGCGAGCCTGGCCCCTGGGGTGGCTGCTGCACCCCAGGGCTCATCTTTTATTAACGGTCCTCACTTTCTTTTCTCAATTAACCTTATTATTCTTGTCAGCTGGCTCTAAGGAAAGGTTGGGAAGCAGATATTTCCATTTGTACTTTTAAATAATGTAGCAGAAGCCCACAGCGTCCCCGCATCCTCTGAGCTACAAACGACCACGGCCACTTCTCCTGGCAACGGCAGAGTCATGGCTGTCGGGCTGTCACACCTGTTGGAAATCCCAAGGTGTTTCTTTACTGAAAGTCGCTCCTCCTCAGACCTCCCCTCATCGTGTTGATTTCTCTAAGGACACAGAAGAAATAAACACGAGGCGTGACACAAACCCCGGCCATGTTCACGCTCTTGCACAATTGTTAGAGGAAAGGCACGGAGGCCCTTGAGACCATGGCGCGAGGCGACATAAGCCAGAGGCGCGCTTCACCACCGCATGGCTTCTCTTCTGTGAGAGGCCCGAAGTGTAACCGAAGTAAAGAGCGAAATGCAGCATAGATCACAGGGAACAGGCAGGCAGATCGCTTCCTAAAGCAAAGAGCAGAGCGCCAAGCGGCTCGGAGCGGGGAGGCGGCAGGGGACAAGAGCTCCCGGAGCAGGGAGCGCGCAGGGGACAACCAGCGACTCCAGTCGTGCCGTGGACCGCCGCCGGCTCCCGTGACCAGGGCGGTCATCCCGTGCTCCGAACTGGGAAAGAGAGACGAAACGGGGGCGGCGGCGCGCGCCTGTAATGCCAGCATGCGCGAGCCCAAGCAGGAGGACTGTCCCGGGTGCGAGGTCACCCTGGGCTACACAGCGAGACTCTGCCGCCGAGGGAATGACTAAGGAAAGATGCCAGAAAGAACGACAGTGAAAAACACGCTGCTGCCCTTGCCGCCCCTTGCGAAGCGGTTCTGGGTGTCCCCTTCGCTAGGAGCTGTGCTGTCGCGACTGCCGCGGTGGACTGAGTCCCCCAAGCGCGCCCTTCACAGTCATTCCGACTTCTCCGACGAGCCCGGAGGTGGCTGGGTGGTGGCCGAGGACACAGGCGGGGCCTAGGCGGCCCGTGCGCCCGGTGGCACTTGGCAGCCGCATGTGCCGTTTTTCTGATCACACTCCAAGAGGACACTGACAGCGCAGGACTTCAGAGCCGCTTCCGGAAGTGGCAGGAGTTGAGGGATAAGGGCGCCGGTTTTTCTTTTGTTTGTTTTCAAGACAGGGTCTTGTGTGTTGTGGTGGTGCACGCCTGTATTCCCAGCACCCAGCAGGCTGAGCAGGAGGATCGCTGTGAGTTCGAGACCTGCCTAGGTTACAGAGTGAGTTCAGGACCAGCCTGAACTGCATCTGACCCCAGAAAGAATGGCTACCATAAAGAAATTAATCAACAACAGATGTTGGAGAGACTATGGGGAAAAAGGAACACTTCTCCACCGCTGGTGGGAATGCAGACTGGTGCAACCACTATGGAAATCAGTGTGGAGACACCTTAAAAAACTAAGGCTTAGCCGGGCGTGGTGGCTCACGCCTGTAATCCCAGCACTCGGGAGGCTGAGGCAGGAGGATTGGTGTGAGTTCGAGACCAGCCTGGGCTACAAAAGTGAGCGCAGGACCAGCCTCAACTGCATAGTGAGACCCTGTCTCAAAAAGACAAAAAAACAAAACAAAACAAAACAAAACAAAAAACAAAACAAAAAAAAAAACTAAGGCTTGGGTGTGGTGGTGCATGCCTGTAATCCCAGCACTCGGGAGGCCGAGGCAGGAGGATCGGTGCAAGTTCAAGACCAGCTTGGGCTACAAAAGTGAGCTCAAAGCCAGCCTGAACTGCATAGTGAGACTCTGTCTCAAAAAGACAAAAAAAAAAAAAAAAAAAAAAAAAAAAAAAAAAAAAAAAAAAAAAAAAAAAAAAAAAAAAAAAAAAAAAAAAAAAAAAAAAAAAAAAAAAAAAAAAAAAAAAAAAAAACCCCTAAGGCTGGAAATCCTATTCCATTCAGCTATCCCCCTTCTGGGAATTTTCCCAAAAGAAATGAAAACATCATATCATAGTGATGTATGTGTGCCCATGTATATTTATTTTTACTTTTATTTTTTTGGTGGCAAACAAGTTTCAATTTTTTTAAATTTTATTTTAAAGAATAAAAATAGCAGAAACAAAGATAGAAAAACAGTAACAAGCAAGAGTACATATAGTACAGAATTTCAGAACAAGAGCAAAAATTTAACAGTGATTGTATTACATATTTTCATCATCAAATCTGTTTAGATTAATAGGTATAGGTGTATAAGATTGGTCAAATAATTAAACATTAATACTTTCAATAATCCTTAATTTTTTTAATTCTTCCAAATGCATTTTGTATTTGTCACCCATATATATATATATATATGCGTTGAGGATGCAGAAAATGTAGGGTCCTGAGTTTGACTCCTGGTACCCCCCAAAATTTATTTATTTATCTATTTATTTTTCTTCTTTTGAGTTCTCATACTAGGGAGACTATATGATATTTGCATATGTAGGTCTGGTTTATTTCACTTATGAGTATATGTTCAAGATACATCCACCTATATATGAACTCTTCTAGTTTATCATTCTTTATAGCTGAGTAATATTCCATTGTATGAAAATACCACATCTTTTTCAACCATTCTTCAGATGATGGGCATTTTGGTTGTTTCCAAGCTTGCGCTCATGTTTATAGCAGCACAATTTTTTTTTTTTTTTTTTTGTCTTTTTGAGACAGGATCTCACTACGTAGTTCAGTCTGACCTTGAGCTCACTTTTATAGCCCAGGCTGGACTTGAACTCACACTGATCCTCTGCCTGAGCCTCCCAAGTGCTGAGATTACAAGCATGTGTCACTATGCTTGGCTTGGCAGCACAATTTGAGATAGCCAAATCTTGGAAACAACCAAAATGCCCATCACCTGAGGAACGGATGAAAAAGATGTGGTATTTTTATGCAATGGAATATTAGCCAGCTATAAAGAAAAGCAAACTTGAAGGCTTCATAGGTGTTATAGTTTATGTCTAGTTGTCCCCCCAAAGCCTCATGTAGTCATTGGGCAGGGACTTCTAGAGTTTGAGACTTGATCCATGATCCCTGGGATTATGGGTTTTAGTACTGATGGGATTATAGGTCGAAGTACTTCTGGGATTATGGGTGTAGCCTAAGGCAGAGGCTAAGGTGGAGAGCCTGAATGTAATACAAGAGAGCCAGACACGAGCTGTTGCTATTGCTGTGCTGCTGTGTTTGGTTGGCTGCCTGGGTCACCATTTTGCTGCTGTTCCACCACCATGAACTGGATTCTCTCTGCCCTGCTCCACTCGGCCTTGGGCCAGCCCAATAGGGACTGAAACCTCCAGTAACTGTAAGCTAATAAACCTTTCCTTCCTTCATTTTGAGTGTTGGGTATTTGTTCCAGCAACGATAGAAGAGTAACTAAGACAATAGGTAAGTGGATGCAGTTTGAGGCTATACTCATCAGTGAACTAAACCAGACCCATATGTATAAATATCATATTATCTCCCTAGTGTAAGAACTCAAAAGAAGAAATAAAAATTGCAAGGCATAACTGACACAGTTAAATGGAAAGAAGCAGAACTTAAGGATTAAACAATGAAGAGAGAGAGAGAGGAGTTAGGAAATAAGGAAGGGGCAAAGCCGTACATGTATATGTACAAGTTGGATAAGGCAATGGTCCTAAGAATTTCCATCAGGTCTATGAAAATAGCAGTTAATGGGTAGAATTTTCATCTGACTCTGTGTTGATATTTGTGAACTAAACAACTACATTGAGGGCAGTAATATGTAATGCTAAAGTCATGCCTAAAATGGCTATTATCTTGTCTTCTATATGTGTACAGTTTCTAAGGTCATATCAATTATTACTGTACTCTTTAATTTTTTATTCATTTTAATGAGAAAAAAGATAAAATAGCAATGAAACAGTTTCAAAATAGGTTAGTAGGACAGTTACAACAATTAATATATTGTGTATTGTTGTCTTTGTAGTAATTCAGAGAACAAGAGGTAGACATGGTATCTTGTCTACACAATATTAGTTCAAACCTTTCTTCTCAGTGATCTAAGAGAAAGTAACTGTAAATTTTTTTCTTTTTTTTTACATCATCTTTATTTTCTTTCTTTTTAAAATTATTTTATTTTTCATGTTATGGCCAGCTCAGCCTGCTCTGGGGGAGACACTGGCACAGCTTGTGGTGCTGGGGATTGAACCTCGGTCCTTGTGGTTGCCTAAGCTTGCTTAAGAAGATGCTTTAGACCACTGAGCCATCTCATCAGCCCTGTATTTTTTTTCAAAAAGGTAATAATAGAAAATGAGAGTCAATGGGCCCAGCAGGATGGCTCAGTGGTCTCAAAGCACCTGCTTGGGAAAGCTTGGGTGGCTGCAGGGACCGCGGTTCAATCCCCAGCACCACATGCTGTGCCAGCCCTGCCCTCAGGACAGGCTGAGCTGGCCATAAAAATAAACAAACAAGAGTTCTGAAACAAGAAAAAAATAAAAAGAAAAAGAAAATGAGAGTCAAGAACAAAAATTTAAGGGCTGGAGAGATAGCTCTGTGGCTCAAGTGCCTGAGCTTGAGCTCAGTGCAAGGTCGTGAGTTTGAACCCTGGTTCCACAAAAAAAAAAAAAAAAAAAAAAAAAAAAAAAAAAAAAAAAAATTAAGACTTCTTGAAAGCACATGGTAATATTCAATCATATGTCCCATCTTCCATAACTATAGCTGTTAATCTGAGCAACAGATTTGATGATAAAAATAGATAACATAAAAAATTAGATAACAATAGCCGGGCGTGGTGGTGCACGCCTGTAATCCCAGAACTTGGGAGGCTGAGGCTGGAGGATCAGTGGGAGTTTGAGACCAGCCTGGGCTACAAACGTGAGCTCAAGGCCAGCCTGAACTTCATAGCGAGACCCTGCTTCAAAAAGACAAAAAAAAAAAAAGATAACATATTAATCGCTATTAATCAGCTATTCTTGTCTTGAAAATCTATAATGTATGTATAGTTACATGTTACCCTGTTTCTGCCTTTGCTTTGTTTTTCTTGCTCTTGTTTTTACTCTTCAAAATAAAAGTATAATAAAAAAAGAAAAAAATAAATTTCACAGCCAAGAATACATTTATGTTTTGTGCTCATTTGTGTATTACATGTTAATTTTTTTTTTTTTTTTATATATATACTGGGGATTGAAATTGGGATCTTGCACTTTCCAGGTAGGTGCTGTGCCACTGAGTTATGTCCCTGGCCCCTAAAAGATAGCTTCTGTGAAACAGTGTCCTGTGCTGCATAGGCTCTGGCACCACAAGTCTCTCTGTTTCTGTCTCTGTCTCTGTCTCTGTCTCTGTCTCTCTCTCCCCTCCCCACTTTCTTCCTGCTTCCCAGGATTGAACTTTGGGTCTTCACATTGAGCTAACCCTTTGCTTGTTTTTTGTTTTGCTTTCGTTTTAAGTGTTTTGTTGGTATATATTAGCGGTCATGCTCCCCCTTTATTTCTCATTCTGCTCCCCTCCGTGCTTGCAGTTTCCCTCCTAGTCTTTTCCCCTTGTCCTTTTTCCCTTTGCTTTCCCCCTCCCTTGCTCCCTTCTCATTTGAACACTTCCTTCCCATTTCTCAATATTTATTATACATTTTGGTCCTTATTTATAGTTTTGTTTTTCACACCAGAGAAACTATGCCATATTTACATATGCATCTGATTTATTTCAATTAAGAATATGGTCTCAAGGCCAGCAAGATAGCTCAGCAGACTAAACACCTGCTTAGACAAGCACAGGGACCAAGGTTCGATCCCTAGCACCCCATGCCACACCAGCTTGACCCCCAGGTGTGCTGAGCCAGCCAGAGACTGGGCGTGGTGGGACAAACCTATAATCCCAGTACTGGGAAAGCTGAAAACTAGGAGTGAAACGCTGTACCAAATACAGTTTTTTTTTTTTTTTTTTTTTTTTTTTGGTGGTACCCAGGGATCAAACTCAGGACTTTGCACTTGCCAGGCAGGCACTTGTGCCATGAAGTTATCTCCCTGGCCCCTCCAAATACATTTTTAAAAACTGTTTACTTAATTTTTTATTACTTTTAATAAGAAATAACATTGAGACAGTTCCAAAATCCGTTAGTAGGTCAGCCACAATAACTGATACAATGCATATTGTTGTCTTCATAGTAGTTGCTCAGAGTAAAAGATACAGACATCATAACTTTTCTAAACACTATTGGTACAAATATTTCTTTTCATTGAACTAAGAGAAAATAGTTGTATACATAGAGCAATATTCCATAATAGTAGTTGGTTATCAGCAGAACTGGCAATGTTGGAAGCTGTTGACTTGAGCCTTTTACAGCTCAGCATACTAATCTGGCTTTACCTTTTATGCTTCATGGTTAAACTTTTCTGTTGGGTGGCTAAGCCCAAGTTAAAGCAAGACCTATATAACAAAACATGTCATTTTCTTATCTGACAAGGTCAGTCAAACCCCATTAGAATTCACCTTGAGGGCTGGGGAGATAGCTCTGTGGCACAAGTGTAAGGTTGTGAGTTTGAACCCTTGTCCCACAAAAAAAAAAAAAAAAAGAAAAAAAGAAAAAAAAAAAAAAGAATTTACCTTGAAATCATGTACAACATTTTGTAGAACTTTTGTCAGTGTCAGCCATCTGGATGAGTCATGGCCATTACTTGACCAGTTTGCTCTCTGGGAAAGCCCAAGAGAATGTTTTCTCTCTAGATGATTCTCCTTAGGCACACTATACATTATCAATCCCTTTCCTCTGTGGCCCTATGATCTCCTTGAACAGAAAATTTGGGACTCCATTGAGTTAGAGGATGTTACAGTACAGGTTCTCTTATGTCCTGAGTCCTCACTGACCTTGAATCTAGGGCCAAAATATTGGCTACCCTTGTAGCCCTTCTTTTTCTCTAATTTTTGGTCTGCTAACTTAGGTTCTTAACCCTCCAGAAGAGAAGCTTAGTGGTACTATTACTCTATAACATAGGTACTTGAGCTTATCATCACTCTCTTTCTAAATATTAAATGTCTTAGACTTAACATGGAACCTGTATTTTACATCAATCTGTACCAAATACATTTTTAAAAAGTGGTCTAAAGGTGTAACCACTTACTTGAAATGTCTCAAGGTTCTCCTTTATGACAGAGTAGTACTCCATTGTATTAAAAAAGAAAACTCCACATCTTCTTTATCCGTTCCTCTGTTGTTGTGCATCTGAGTTGTTTCCAAGATTTAGCTATTACAAACTGAGCTGCTATCACATGATTATGCCTATATCATTGCGGTATGATGCTTTCAGTTCTTTATTGTGAAGCGGTGTCCATATAAGAACAGAAGATAAGACGGGGAGCAGCTGGGTTAAATTAAACCTATAGTTTTAGTTTTTTGAGGAGTCTCCACGCTAATTTCTACAGTGGCTGCACCAGTGTATACTCCCGCCAGTGGTGGAGAAGGGCTCCTTTTTCCTCACAGCCCCACTGACATTTGTTATTGGTTGATTTTCAAATAACCTTTCTGGAGTGAGATGGAATTTCAGCTTTGTTTCAATTTGCATCTTTCAAATAACCAGTGATGCTGAATATTTTTAATGTATTTATTTGCTATTTCTACATCTGGGAAGTGTATTGATTTTCAGATGTCTATTTTTGCATTTGGTCTTTAAATTGGAGGGGGAACTGATGTTTTTTATTTCTTTACATGTTTTAGATAGTAGTAATCCTTTGTCTGAGGAACAACAGGCAATCCCCCCCAATATATAGGTTGTCTCTTCACCCTGTTAGTGGTTTCTCTTGCTGTGCCAAAACTTTTTAATAGGATGAGATCCTAACTGTTGATTCTTTGTCCTAGTTCCTGTGTGATCGAGGTTTTGTTCATAAAGTCTTGGCCCTAGACCAATGTGAAAGTTCTACCTATTCCATCTTCCAGCAAATACAATGTCTGTTTTTATATTTACATCTTTGATCCATTTTGATTTTCATTTAGGTTATGGTGAACAACATGGGTCTAGCTTTAATCTTTGGCACATAGAAAGTCAGTTTTTCCAGGACTGTTTACTAAAGAGGCTATCTTTCTTCCAGTAGAAACATTTGGTTGCTTTGTCACAGATACGGTGGCTGAGCTGTGCAGAGTTGTTTCCACATCTTCTAATCTGTTCCATTGACCTTCGGGTCTGTTGTATTTTTTTTCACTGCCAGGCTGTTTTTGTTACAGTAGCTTTGCGGTATAATTTGAAGCCTGAAATTGTGATGCTCCCTGCCTTGTCTTTCTTGCCCAGAACTGCCTTTGCTATTCCAGGTCTTGTCTGGTTCCAAATGAATTTTAGGATGTTTTCTCTATTTCTGGATATATGCTGTTGGAATTTTGATCAGAACTTCATTAAATCTGTTTAATAGTTTCGGAATTAGGGCCATATTCACTATATTGGTTCTTCTGATCCCAGAGCAAGGAATCTTCCCACTTTTTTCTGATATCTTCTTCAATGTCTTTTTTTTTTTTTTAAGAAATTTTATTTTATTTCTTTTCTTGTTTCAGAACTTTTGTTTGTTTGTTTATTTATTTATTTTCATGGTCGGCTCAGCCTGCCCTGAGGGCAAGGCTGGCGCAGCATGTGGTGCCAGAGATTGAACTGCAGTCCCTGCAGCCACCCAAGATTTCCTAAGCAGGCACTTTAGACCACTGAGACATCCCACTGGGCCCCCTCAATAACTTTAATCCTTTCTTTCTTTCTTTTTGTCTTTTTGAGACAGGGTCTCACTATGTAGTTCAATTCAGGATGGCCTTGAGCTCACTTTTTAGCCCAGGCTGGTCTTGAACTCTCACCAATCCTCCTGCCTCAGCCTCCCAAGTGCTGGGATTACAGGCATGTGCCACTATGCCCAGCCTGAATATCCTTTTTCAGAGCCCTGTAGTTTGTGATGGAAAGGTCTTTTACTTCTTTCATTAGATTGATTCCTAGATATTTCAGTTTTTTGGCTGCTGCTGTGAAAGGTGTTGTTTCCCTGATTTCTCTCTCAGTGCTATTCGTGTGCAGGAAGGTTATTGATTTTTGAGTGCTGACTTTGTACCCAGCTATAGAACTGAATTGAGTTATTAAATCCACGAGTCTTTTCGTGGAGTCCTTGGGATCTTCTATGTAGAGTAAAATGGCATCTGCTAATGATAGCTTCCCCTCCTTATTCTTGTTACCTTTATGTATTTCTCCCGTCTAAATGCTCTGGCTAATGTTTCCAGAGCTATACTGAACAGGAGTGGCAACAGTGGGCATCCTTGTCTTGCTCCTGATTTTAAAGTGAAGGCTTTCAGTTTTTGTCCATTTCATATCACATTGGCTGTTGGTTTGCCATAGATGGCTTTTATCTGACTGAAATAAAGGCTATCTTTTTTTTTTTTTTTTTTTAAGACAGGGCCTTGCTCTGTAGTTCAGGCTGGGCTTGAGTTCACTATGTAACCCAGGCTGGCCACAAACTCATGGTTATCCTCCTGCCTGAGTTTCTCAAGTGCTAGGATTACGGGCATGTGCCATCATGCCCGGCAAGATAAAGACCATTTGTTCCAATTTTCTTTTTTTTTTTTTTTTTTTTTGTGGGACCAGGGTTCGAACTCATGACCTTGCACTTGCCCAGCAGGCACTTGTGCCTCGGAGCTATCTCCCCAGCCCCTGTTCCAATTTTCTATAGGGTATTTAGCATGAATCAGTGCTGGACTTTGTCAAATGCCTTTTTGTGTGTGTGTCTACTGAGATGATAATATAGTTTTCATTGTAGGCTCTGTTAATGAGATGTAATATATGTATTGATTTGTGTATGCTGAATCATTGGTGCATCCCAGGGATAAATCCTCCTTGGTCATGGAGTGTAATATTCCTGATAATTTGCTGCATCTTGCTTGTCAGTATCTTGAGAAGGATTTGTTGTTATTGTTGCTTTTGGCTTTCTCAGGCTGCCTTGAGGGGCGAGTCTTGTAAGGCTTATGGAACTGGGGATTGAACCCTGGTCCCCTGTGCCTGACTACTTTTTTGCTTTCCCCAATTATGGTTGTTTTATTGAGTCAGTGGATTTCCTCATGCTGCTATTCCAAGTGTTTCTGGATTACTCTTAAATTCCTATCTTAAAATACAAGTCATGAGGACCAACTGTTAAGTATGGCAATATGGGGGGCTGGGAGATAGCTCTGTGGAACAAGTGCCTGCCTGGCAAGTGCAAGGTCATGAGCTCGAATCCCAGTCCCGAAAAAAAAAAAAAAAGTAAGGCGATATGTTCACAACCTGAAACAGCTTTGTGCTGTACCAGTTGCCTCAATATCAACCTGCAGCATCTAGAATAAGCAGTTCTCTAATAGCTATTTAAATAAATTTCCTAAGTGAAGTGCTTATAGTTCCTGTTCACTTACAAGTGCGGTGTACCACACTGGTACAAGTGCCACCTGGGCCTGTGATAAATGTTCCTGGGCCTGTGGTGAAGAGAGCACTGGATAAGTTTCAGTCCTGGAATAGTTGGCTGAATTTTCTATTTCTAGCTCAGTAGATTAAAAATACAATTGTGAATGGTACAAAGATGTCAGAATCACACTGTAGTAAAAACCAGTCTCAGCAACAGAGAAGCTAGACCCTTCCCAGGTGATTTCAACTTAAACTTGATGGCCACATAAAAATCCGGGATATAAACATCAGATGATCAATGGTATATTAAAATCATAGGTTCTTGAAGTAGGTGTTGATCTTCTGGATATTTGTAGGATCTGTTATAATTTGACTCTTTTCATTCCTAACTATGTGGACTTGAGTCTTCTCTTTCCTTTTTCTTGGATAGGATTGGCTAAGCATTTGTTAATTTTATTTAATCTTTCAAAGAATCAACTTCAATGCTTTGTATTGTTTTCTTAGTCTCTATTGAATTATTTTCTGCTCTCATCTTCATAATTTCTTCCCTCATATGAGCTTTGTACTTGACTTCAGCTTTTTCTAGAAGCTTGCAGTCCAACATTAGTTTATTTATTTGATCTCACTCTGTTTTTCCCATATGAGAATTCACTGCTATAAAATTCACTCTTATTATGACTGCTTTCATTGCATCCCCTAAGTGCTGGTGTATGGTGTTGGGTGTTGTCATTTAATTGCAGAAACTGTCTACTTCCTTCTTCAATTTCATCTGTGACACACTGACTGTTCAGAAGGGTATTATCTAATTTCTATGTGCTTATGAAGTTCTTGTGGCTTCTTTAGTCATTGATCATAATTTTATTGATCTGATAATATACATGGGGTGATTTCAGTTCCTTTGAATTTTCTTACACATGTTCTATGAGCCAGTATGTGGCCTATTTTGGAGAATGTCCCATGTGCAGCTAAGAAAATGTTTATTTGATGTGGGGTAGAAGACTCTGCAGATATCTAATAGGTGTGTTTGTTCAAAAATTTGGCTTATTTTTTTTTGTGTGTGTCTTTTTGAGGCAAGGTCTCACTATGCAGTTTAGGCTGGTCTTGAGCTCATTTTTATAGCCCAGACTGGTCTCACACTCACACCAATTCTCCTGCCTCAGCCTCCCAAATGCTGCGATTATAGGCATGTACTACCAAAGGTTGTCTTTGTTGATTTTTTGGTCTAATTCACCTATTTGTGACAGTGGGGTGTTGTGACCCCCTGTTATAATTTTATTAGTGCTTATTTAATTTTTCATGTCCATTAATATTTGTCTCATAGTTGGGTGCACTGGTATTTGTTGCCTATATATTTATTCTCATGTCTTCCTCTTGGCTATTCCCTCTACAAGGATATAGTGGTCTTGTCTCTCTTACTCATTTTTGGCTTGAATTCCACTTTGCCAAGAGAGTAGCTACTTCTGCTTTTTTCTGGGTTCCTATCCCATGGAATATTGTTTTCCATCCTTTGACGTTACGTCTATAAATTTCTTCTTCAGCTAAATGTTTTCCTTGTATGCAGTATATTGTTAGATCTTGCTTCCTGACCCTTTGTGCCAGTCTGCTGCTTTTGATTGGAGCATTAACCATTTATACTGATGCTTATAACTGATACGTGTTGGCTTGTCCTTGTCATGTTATTTCCCTGTTGCTGGCTCCCTCCCCTCTCTGTTTAGCTGCTCGCCTTTGTCACTGGCTGATAGTATTTTTTATGACCCTTAGGTTATCTCATCTTGGCATACCAGAAAGAACAACTAATTAGAACAATTATGTCACCTTGGACCAGGAGTATGGCTCAGTGGCACAGTGCCTACTTGGCAAGTGTGAGGTCCTGAGTTCAATTCTGGTACCAAAACCAAAAACCAAAAACCAACCAACCAAAACAAACAAAAACCCCCTGAAACCTAAACCCCATCATGTTACTTTGGCTAAAGTTAAACAGTCAGCAATAACAATAGCATCGGTGGCCGGGGAGAGAGCTCAGGGGCACAAGTGCCTGCCTGGCAAGGGCAAGGTCCTCAGTTTGATCCCTGGTTCTGAAAAAAAAAATATATATATACATATATACACATATACATATATATGTATATATGTATATATATATATATATATATATATATATATATATATATAAAACAATAGCATCAAATATATCCTAGACAATTGCAAACTGTGGTAACTATTAATTTGCCACCTTTAATCATACAAACTAGATTTGTGATTATATTCAAGATCTAAATTAAATCAGAAAATTGTATATAGTAAATATGCCCTTGGCATGACAATTTTACCCTTAGGGTAAAAATTTGAAAGGGGCTGGGCTGGAGATTTGTCTCAGCAGCACAGCGTTTTCCTGGCAAGCGTGCAGTCCTGAGTTCATTTCCCTGTGCCCATAAAATAAATGAATGAATAAATAAATAAATAAACAAATAAATAAATAAAAGAGGTTGAGAGACAAACAGAGAAATAGAAAAAGAGGAGGGGGTTGGAAGCAAGACTGTATGAAGACAAAAGAAGATTTTATAAACTTTGGGAAACTGATGAAGAAGATAGGCTTGAAAGAGAGAAGGAAGAAATAAAAACATGAACAGACCAGCAACAACTAGAAACAAAGTCCACATTCTAAAAATAAGAATAGTCAAGAAAATAAAAACAAGGAAAGAAGAAAAAAAGAAAAAGTATGTCCACTTCAGAGTGTGTCTTGGCTGTCACTGGTGGGCAGAGGGGCCCAGATCTGTGTCGACTGACCCCCCCACAAGCCAGCTGTAGAGTTCCCATAGGGTAATGGGCAGTCCCAGCAAGCCTACATCTTTAGTTCCACTGAAGTTCAGGCTGATTTCTGGCTGTGAGTTGGAACCGATTTGTTCAGCCTGCAACACTGTGTCCCTTCTGCTGGCTTGAGCTGGCTCTCCCTCATCTTGACACAGCCCAAAGCTGCTCTAGTTCTGAGCTCAGTTGGCCCCTGTCCAAGATGGCTACTGCCCAGTCGCCCTCTCCTAGGGGACATCTGAACCCACACAGCTCACTGGCCACTGTAGTTTGCTGTGTCCACTCCGTTCCACGGTGCTTCTCTGTGTAGGTCACTGGGGTCAGCAGTAGTCAGTGTGGGGCTGCAGGTTGGAGCCGCCCTCCCGTACTCACGGAGCTAGTGGTGCCACCTGCCCCCTCCTCCTTCTGTGTTGAAGTCTTCCTGTATACTTAAATTCTCAATTCAGATCTTTTCTGGGTCCCGGGACTGACTCTTCTCCTTCCTTCTTTACACTGCTATATTCCAGCATCTGGATGCCAAATGTTGGAAAGGTTGTTTCTGTGCTGTTTACCACACAACTACCTTCCTGGAAGACCCCTTTTCTTGTTTTTTGAGACATGATCTCACCAAGTTGCTCAGGATGTGTTTGAACTTGTAATCTTCCTGCCTCAGCTTCCCTAACACCTGGGATTACAAATATAATGGCTTACTGAGTCACTTGATTGTATTAATAAGCCATATTCAGTTATGGACCTATGGATCTAGGCTATCTACGTCTGCATGATTTTTTAAAGAGAATAATGCTTATTTGGCTCATATTTTGTAGAGGTTTTGGTCCATCGTTGGCTGGCTCCAAGGCAGGGTGGCACATGGCAGAGGGGCAACTATTCATGGTGGCAGAAGACAGCAAAAGAAATAAGGGGTGTGTGTATGGGCAGAAGCCTCCTTCCTTCCTCATGTTGTACAGACTCCTTGTCCTAGGATGGGTGTAGCATTCACACCTTTAATCCCAGCATTAGACCATGAATCTGTCACAAATTCTAGAAACCTGCTGTCAGACTGCATGAGGCTTTGGCAAGACAGCTAGACGCAAACCATAGCATTGCATCCCAGGTCTCCAAAGACTCAACAGGGAACATTCCTTTATGCAAAAGGCATTTAGTCCATCTCCAAAAGTTGCCAAAGTCCTAACAGCTTCAGCAGTGCTGAAGAGTCCAAGTCCCAGGTCTCTTCTGAGATCTCAGGCAAATTCTTAGCTGTGAGGTCCTGCACTTTCAGCATTCAGTGGCACAAGATAGGTATTTCCAGTTAAAAGTTACAAACAGAAAAAAAAAAGTTACAAATAGAGATAACTCAGTGGATTAAGTGCTTAGGCAGATGCAGGGACTGGGGTACGATCCCTGGTATGCCATGTTACCCATTGAGATGGGTGTGGTGCTGCATGCCTGTAATCCTAGCACTTGGGAGGCTGAAAAGAGGAGACTCAGAAGTCTGATCTGTGTAATGAGATCCTGTAGACCCTGTACTAAAAAAAATACAAAGAAGAAGAGGAAGAGGAAGAGGAAGAGAAAGAGGAAGAAGAGGCGGAAGAGGAAGAAGAAGAGGAAGAGGAGGAAGAAGAGGAGGAAAAAGAGGAAGAAGAAGAAAGAAGAAAGAAGAAGAAGAAGAAGAAGAAGAAGAAGAAGAAGAAGAAGAAGAAGAAGAAGAAGAAGAAGAGGAAGAAACAATAGTAGTACTAGTAGTAGTTACAAACAGGGAGATACAAAGGAATGGGACCAAAGCAATTCCAAAATCTAGCAGGGCAAACATTGTGTCTATAGTTCCATGTGCAGCACCCCGGGCAGTGTCAGCTCCGAAGGGTGTGAATCCAGCACCCAATGCAGTCCTTCTTCCCAGCAGCAACCTCCCCAGCCTGGTGGCCAGGGGCAGGATTTGTATCAGCCTTCCTGTCTTCTGAGCTTCAACCAGAATCTCGCATCCAGAACAGCCTCAGGCATTCCAGCCCTTATCTCTGAACCTTCCCTAAGTTTTCCCACAAACTGGCTCTGAGGTCCTGAACCACATGACCAGGTGCAGTCACACCACTGACCCCACTGTTCTGGTAACAGAAATTATTTTTCTCTTGCTAAGACAAAATATGTGAGACCCAATGTTAAAGGGGAAAGTCTTACCTGGCTCCCAGTTTGTGGAGGTGTCAGCCCGTAATCAGCTGGCTCCAAGGATGATGGATGGCCCACAGCTGAGGGAAACCACCTCCTGGTGTTTCACTAGGCAACGGTCCCGGCAACTGTGCAGCTCAGGTCCTTGGGGAAGGTGGTAGCTAGGACCCTGGCCATGGACAGCTGTCCGGCAGCGTCAGCGGCTGGTGAGAGGCTTGCAAGCTCCTCCAGGACTCCTCGCTCCCTTGCCGCAGCTCACGCCTACAGCTGGTCCTCTTCTGCCTGTCAACAGCTCACCAATGCAAGGCTGTCCCATGGAGTAAGAAGTGCATACAAGTAAAAAGACCCTATGCAGGCAGGGCTCTGAGGTGGCATGAGTCCCCAGCGGATACATTGGCAAATAAATTCGCCTTTTTTTCCTACTCTGTGCCTGGTGCAATGGGTGATTTGTTTGGTTTGGGATCTTGTTCATTTTTTTGCTTCAGTTTTTGAGACAGGGTCTTGCTACGCAGTTCAAGCTGTTATCGACTCATTACATAGTCCAGGCTGGCCTTGAACTCCTGGCAATCCTCCTGGCCTGGTCTCCCACGCGCTGGGATGACAGATGTGGGCTGCAGTGCCCAGCTCCTAGGTTTGTGCAGTGACAGAACTGCCTAACGACACATTTCTCATCACATTTCCCTATCTCTAACGTGATGCAGAGCTGTGCAGATAAAGGACTTTGTACAGGAGGAAGCCTTGTTCTCCCTTGAGCGACACACATTCCCCAAATTCCTCATCAGCAGGGCCCCAGCACCACTGCCCTGGTACCCCTCAGAGGCACCTTCCTCTGACACGGGGCTTCATGTACAGTTTTTTATAGCTCCCTGGTTCTTACAGGATGAACTAACTCTCTGCTCTCAAATCTGGCATTCAGCCCAGCTGGCACGGCCCGGCCCGGCCCGGCCCACCAGCCCCAGCGGCTGGCCAGCACCACTGCTGCTGTCGCTCTTTATGGAATGGAATGAAGACGTGACTCCCCGGTGTTCCCCAGACACTGCTGGCTTCCGGGGCTCACTCCACACTTCTGGCAGAACGCCCCTTCCTTCCTCCTTCCAGCTTTTCCACTTTATCCTTTTTTTTCTTCAGACTAGGTCTCACTCTGCCGTCCCATCTAGCACTGGGCCCCTGGTGCTCCTGCCTTACCTTCCAAGTAGCTAATCATACTTCTTAAGACATGATGTCCTGCTCTGGATCATGAGGTTATTCATGTACACACGTGCTAGCCACCTGACTAGTAACTTTCGGAGGTAAACTAATTCAGTAGTTGTCAATGTTTACCCTAACCCTGTGCTTAGACTTAATTAGACACACAATATATAACTGACAAATATATAAATAGAAGAAAAGAAACAGAAGCAAGGTGTGGAGGTACATGCATGCTTTTAATCCCAGCACTCAGGAGGCCGAGACAGGAGGATTGTTGTGAGTTCCAGGCCAGCCTGGGCTACAAAGTCAGTTCATGGCCTGGCAGAACTATGCAGCAAGACCCTGCCTGGGGATAATAGAGCTCAGCAGCACAGCACTGGTCTGGCAAGCGCAACGCCCTGATTCTCAGGCAACCTCCCTGTACCAAAAAAAAAAAAAAAGAAAAAGGGGAAGAAAAAGAAGACTACGCAAGATTCTAGAAAACTCCCACAGTTGCAGGGCCTGGCAGTTGGGAAGGCAGGGGCCACACTGAGGCAAACTGTTGAGTTATTGGCAGCCCCTCCCTCCCAGAGTAGCTTCAAAAGACTGAGGGTGAGAGAGGCTTGCGTAGAGTGAAGACTTCTTACAGCTGCGGGGGGGGGGGGGGGGGTT
>PVJA010007993.1:0-11587 GCA_004027025.1 Myocastor coypus | reverse complement strand
TTTTTTTAGGAAAGGTTTACTTAGCTCACAGTTACTGGAGGGTTCAGTCCATACTCTGCTGGATCCAAGGCAGAGAGGCACATGGCAGAGGCCAGCAGTTCATGGTGTTAGAACAGCAACAAAATGGTGACAGAGGCAACTGACCAACCAGGAGAGCAGAGAGCAACAGTGCGAGTCTATCTCTATATTACTTTCAGGCTGTCTGCCTCAGCCTATCCGCCTTAGGCTTCACCCATAATCCCAGAAGTACTCAGACCCATAATCCCATCAATACTAAAACACATAATCCCAGGGATCATGAGGCAAGTCTCAAACTCTAGAAGTCCCCACCCCATGATTGTATGAGGCTTCGGGGGGACTAGACATAAACCATAACAGGGTTGCTCCCCTCACACTGAACTCCTTTTGAGGCAAGTGAAGTAGCACAGCCTCAGGGTCCAGGAGGGAGGGAACCAAGGAAGGACACGACCCATTCTCCCAACTCTGTCAAGTAGCTTCATTGGTTTTCCTCTTCCTACCTCAGTAACAATGTCAAAGATATACAGAAAAAAGAGATCAAGTGGCAAGCCCCAGTAGGAAGAGCGTCCTTATTTGGAAACAGGCTTTCTCTATGTAGTTCAGGGTGGTCGTGAACTCACTATGGAGCCCAGGGTGGCCTGGAACTGGGTGGGATCCTCCTGCCTCAGCCTCCTCAGTGCTAGGGTGGGCAAGCACACCCAGCTGGCATGTACTCTTGAGACAGCAAAAGGAGGGATGGGGGAGATAGCTCAGTGACATAAGCGCCTCCCTGGCGCTTATGTCCTAGTGCTGTCCCCCTTAGCACCAAGGCGGGGGGAGATAAAGGCATCACATGGGGCTGTGCATATTATAGGCAGTTAAGTTAGACTGAAATTAATATACAGTCAGCAAGGTACTATGCTGTTGGAAGCCAGCAAAATTGAAGGACATCAGAATAAGGCACATCTGAAGCCCAAGCTTCAAGGTAAAAATGCAATGGCCAGGCCTGCATGCCTTCCTAAGGGAGAAGTAATAATTTTGAGATCATACCGTAATCAGCACCACCTGTCACATAAGTACAGATCAGCACCAGTGGCCCTGGTGGGTGAACAGAGCATCTGGACCCACCTCTCCCCAGAGATGCCTTTGTTCTTTCCAAGTGCCCTTGCACATGACCCGTTTCCCTGCTAGATTTGTACCAGCTGAACATCTGGGTATATTTGTAAGCCTGCAAAGAGGTGGTAGTGTGGAGCTTGTGTGAAGCTCTGAGTTCAATCCCAGTCCCTCCCAAGTCACCCTCCAAGCGATAGCTAAATGCTTCTTTGTAGCTGGCAGATTTTCAGGACAAAGGTGTTTCTCTATACAATCAGAGGTTTGTGTTGGGAAATCAAATGTGTAGGGTGCCATTAAAATCAAACTCCAGAAGACACCCAGATCCATACTTGTAGATCCAGAGCTTATATTTCCCAGGTGAGAAAAACAGCAGTCACCTTTCCCCCTAGCATCCGGAAGATTCTGGCAGTTAGTGGTGAAGCTATTTTCGGGGACAATCGGGCTTTATCTAAGTGCCTTGCTCAGGTCAAGCAAGAACCAAACTAAGACTAGACGTCAACAGCAACCACTGTGCAGGCCTAGGCCTCCTGTAAGCCTCATGCAATCAGAATTCAGGTTTCTGCTGTATCCAGATTTCAGAAGACATCCCTAGAAGCATGCACTGCCCCAGTCCTGCAGATGGACAGGAGGGGGAGTCGGCACAAGCCTGCATCAGCAGCTGGACCAGCCTCTGTGCTAAAACTCCAACCTTGAAGACACCTTTTGCTAAGAAGTTACTTGGCTTAGGAGTCTTGATTCCTCTGTGTGTTTTGGGTGTACATGAAGAAGGCAGCTCTCCTCCTGAACCATGGGGCATAAAGACCACTCAGCAACCTGTTGGGGCAAACAAGCTTGCTTTATCTCATATTGTGAATTGTCGAAACAGGGTCTTCCTTTGTTATGGGTAGGTCATATTTGCAATGAACCCTACGTTTCTAACTTGTGTCTAAAGAGCTGACTTGCTCCCTCCTGGCCATGCACAGGAAATGTCTGTAGGTGGGCGGTCTCATCTTCCCTTCTCTTTCTATCCTCCTGCTCCAAAGTGTGTGGTCACCACGTGAGTCTTTAATCACCTTCCCTCTTACCTCCTTTAAACACTACTGGTTACATTTTTTATAGACTTAAAACAGTTCCATTTTTAATCAGTTGCCTTAGAAGCAGCATATATAACCTTTGTCACATATCCTTTAAAACTCCAACTTCAAGCCAGCCAAATAGCTCAGTGGATTAAAGCACCTGCAAGCAGGCGCAGGGGCCAGGGTTTGATCCCCAGGCCTGCTGTGCCAGCCCTGCCCCTGGGACCTGCTGAGATGGCAATCCAGACTGAGTGTGGTGGCACAAGCCTGCAGTAGGTGGATCGCTAGGAGTCCGATCTAGTAGTGAGACCCTGAACACCCTATAGACCCTTCCCTAAAATAATGAAAAACAAAACCCTAACTTCTTCTAAACTTCTATCTCAACTTTTTTTTTGGTCATATTTTATTTATTTTTTGCATTTTAGGGAAGGGCCTTCAGGAGGTACAAGGTCTCACTACTAGATTGAAACTTGTAGTGATCCACCTATTTACAGCCTCCCAAAAGCTGGGATTATAGGCCCCTGCTACCATGCCCAGTCGCAATGGCCTCTCAGCATGGCCCAGGGAAAGGGCCAGCACAGCAGGGTTTTGTCTTTTTGAGACAGGGTCTCTCAATGTGGTTCACACTGGCTTTGAATTCACTTTGTAACCAAGGCTGATTTCAAACTCACAGTGATCCTCCTTCCTCAGCCTCCTGAGTGCTGGAATTACAGGCATGTGCTACCATACCCAGCTTGTTTTGTTTTGTTTTGAGACAGGGTCTTGCTATGTAGTCCAGGTTGGTCTTAAATTCATTATATAGCTCAGGTTAGTCTTGAACTACTGACCATTCTCCTGCCTCATCCTCTTAAATGCTGGTATCATAGGCAGCTGAGTTAGATAGAAAGTATAGCACACACAGAGAAACTAGATTTTTAAGGAAATCAGTAAAAATATAAAGACGTCAGAATTGCAGTTGGAGGCACATCTGAAGAAGCCCAGGCTTCAAAATAAAAATGCACTGGAGTGTAGTGGTGCATCCCTGTAATCCCAGTACTCAGGAGGCTGAGAGAGAAGAATCACTGTGAGTTTGAGATGAGCCTGGGCTACAAAGTGGAGTTCAAGGCCAGCCTGAAAGGTACAGTGAGACCCTTAAAAAAAAAGATGATGCAATGGCTAGGTCTGCATGCTTCCCTAAGGGATAAACAATAATTTTGAGTTTCTACTGTAATCAGCACCACCTGGTCCAGTAAATTTAGATAGGCATCCATGGCCCCAGCAGGTGCACAGAGCATCTAGGATCATCCCTTCCCAGAATGCCTTGTTTCCATACTACCTACTGGATCAGTATCTTGTAAGCCTATAAGTTGATGGCAGTGCGACCCACTTGTACCCACAGTGTGACAAAAGTTATGGGTGGCCACTCTGCTTGGGACCCTTCCTTGAAACCTAGCAGCTATTCTTCTCTCCTTATTCCCAATAAACCTTTGCTAACATCTTCCTTTGGTGTGTGACTTCGTCTCTTGAGAAAAATGGAACCAGCAACTTGGCACATCTGGCATCTAGTGGGTTGGGAGCTGCACTTGGATTACAGACATGTGGCACGATACCATTCTTGTCACTGTACAACAAGCCTGTGAATTAGTTTTTTATCATCTGAACTAATTTTTTTTTTTTTTTGTCTTTTTGAGACAGGTCTCACTATGCAGTTGAAGCTGGCCTTGAACTCACTTTTGTAGCCCAGGCTGGTCTTGAACTCGCACCAATCCTTCTGCCTCAGCCTCCCGAGTGCTGGGATTACAGGCGTGCGCCACCACGCCCGGCTTGAACTAATATTTTTGAATAGAGCAGTATGAGAAGTGGGAATAGAAAAAACAGCACTAGAAACCAAAGGGCTAGAAACTTCTTTCAATCTCTCTTCTTTTGAAGGGTCTTGCTACATGGTCCAGGTTGGCTTTGAACTCACTGTGTAGCCCTGGCTGGCTCCAAGCTCACAGTGATCCTACTACCATTGCCCTGGGTCTCAGTGAACAAAACAGACACAATTCTTCCCCTCTAGGAGCTAAAAATCTAGTTGGAGCAGACAGAAACCAATGAATATTTTACATTGAACCTTAGTAAGTGATCCTGGCTTGAGGAAACACAAAGCCTTAAGCCTGGGTGTGGAGTCTGCAAGTCTAGAACAGGGTGCCTTGGAGCATGGCGCTAAGCTCAGGCTGTGTGGATGGCCTTGGCAGAGCCAGGAAGCCCACGGTTGCAGCAGGATCTCTCAGACAGACTGAGGACCGCCATCAGCATCAGCGGGGAGAGCACAGCAGAGGGGCCCAGGGCAGGGCCTCCTAGGGCCTCTGCTGTTCTGTGAAAAGGAAGGGCAGGGCAGCCTGATTTAACAAGATCCGGGACTGCCAGCAAGGCCCTGCATCCATCTCAGAAATTAACATCACAAATGTTTGATGCACCTATGAAGTCAGAGGATGAGGTGCTCACAAAGCACAGAAGCCAGCAGGATGAGACTTCCACCGGTGCTTAACTTGCAAGGAGAGCAGAGCAATTGGGCAGCTACTCCCTTGGCCTTTCAGGTGGAAGGGAACGCATCTGTGCCACCTGTGAACCTCGCAGGTTTTGCTCAGTGTCATGAAAAATCAGCTTTTCTCCGTAGAAGGGAGCCATTACAAGACAAGAGGAAGAGCAAGGGCGGGGAAGGTCGTAGGGACTGGATATGATCAAAGTATATGCACATATGAAAATACTCTACATCGAAACCCAACATTACATAAAATTAATAAAATATATCTAAAAAAGAGGATGAGCCTTTATGAGCCTGCTTCATGGGCTGACCTCTGTTACCGCACTTGCTTGGCTATGGATTAGAAATACAAATTTTAGCCTGGTTGTAATTCCATCACTCGGGAGGCTGAGGCAGATTGCTGCGAGTTTGAGGCCAGCCTGGAGTGCATAAGGAGTAGAACAGCCTGAGCTGAATAGTGAGACCCTGTTTTAGGAAAAAAAAGAAAAAAAAAAAAACTCAGCATCTGGCCTTTCCCGTTTTGCACCTATGGGACGGAGCCCTTGGCATCAATATAGCACTTTCGGTGAAACTACCAGAGCTTCCTACAATGAGGAAACTCGGGAGGCTGCCCCTTCGAGTCTGTCACAGAACCAGAAAGCGCCACAAGGCGTGGAAGCCGGCAGGTGGCGCCACGGGACCGCGAGCCGCGCAGGCAATAGGCGGGAGGTTAGGGGAAGAAGGGTCGGGCGCCGGCCGGCTACCCCGCCGTGCACCGCCAGTTGGGAGGAGGCGGTTTCCTCCGAAGCCTGTGTGCACAGTCGGCCGTTCCTACCGCGCTTCTCTAGGGTGCGTATCGCAAGCGCAGAGGAGCCTCAAGCTGAACCAGGCTAGGATCTACTACTAGCCCTTCGGGAGCACCGGGCCTGCGGATCGCTCCTTCCCATTGGCCGAGGTACATACAGCCCCGCCCCCTCCCAGACAGTGCTCATTCTTGACTGGCTCGCGGGCCCCGGCTGGCCACGCCTCTCCCCTCGCACATACACAAGAGTCACGCGCCTTTCAGCTGGAAATTTGGCGTGCTGAGGGGGCCGCTGGTCCTCTTCTCTCCTCCCATTCGCCTTGTTATTGGTCTGCGGTGCACGAACGTCCACGCCCCCACCCCAGCCTCTTGGCTGGGAAGGCGGGCGCCCGTCGGTGATTGGCTTGCCGGCCTGCCTGTCGCGGGAGCGGCGGGCGCTCTTTTCCCTTCGTCCTCCCCCGCGAGCCTCTAGGTTCCTTCACCCGCTCGGGCCCAGTCGGCGTCAGTCAGGGAGCCGGACGCTCCGTTGCCGTTTCGCCCCGGGGTCGGTGTTCACGCCGCCGGGGGGGAAGGATGCAGACGCTGCCGGAGCAGCCGCCCCGTGATTGGCTGTGGAGCCTGTGAACCCGGAGTAAAGATGGCGGGCGGGCAGGCCGCCGCCGCTCTGCCCACTCGGAAGATGGCCGCGCGCCGCGGCCTCATCACCCGCGGCCGGGGGCTCTTGCGCGTGGCGGCTGGCCGGCTGCTGCCGATGCTCCTGCTGGGCTGCTGCTGCAGTGCGGGCAGCTGCGTGGCGGCCGGCGAGAGCGAGGAGACGGTGATCATTGGGCTGCGGCTGGAGGACACGAACGACGTGTCGTTCATGGAGGGGGGGGCGCTGCGGGTGAGCGAGCGGACGAAGGTCAAGCTGCGGGTGTACGGCCAGAACATCAACAACGAGACGTGGTCCCGCATCGCTTTCACCGAGCAGGAGCGCGGCCGCCACGGGCCGGGCGCGGGCGAGCGCGCGCTGGGGGGCCCCGCGCCTCCGGAGCCCGACGGCGGCCCGCAGCGCTGCGGCATCCGCACCTCGGACATCATCATCCAGCCGCGCATCGAGCTTAACCGCCGCACCTCTGGCATCATCGAGATCGAGATCAAGCCGCTGCGCAAGATGGAGAAAAGCAAGTCCTACTACCTATGCACGTCGCTGTCCACACCCGCGCTGGGCGCCAGCGGCGCTGGGGCCGCGGGGGCAGGGGGCTCGGCTAAGAGCGGCGCGGGGGTGGCGGGGCTGCAGCCGCCGCCGTGGGCCGAGACCACCTGGATCTACCATGATGGAGAGGACACTAAGATGATCGTGGGAGAGGAGAAGAAGTTCCTGCTGCCCTTCTGGTTGCAGGTGATCTTCATTTCGTTGCTGCTGTGCCTGTCGGGCATGTTCAGCGGCCTCAACCTGGGGCTCATGGCCCTGGACCCGATGGAGCTGCGCATCGTGCAGAACTGCGGCACCGAGAAGGAGAAGAACTATGCCAAGCGCATCGAGCCCGTGCGCAGGCAGGGAAACTACCTGCTGTGCTCGCTGCTGCTGGGCAACGTGCTAGTCAACACCACGCTCACCATCCTGCTGGACGACATCGCCGGCTCGGGCCTCGTGGCAGTAGTGGTCTCCACCATCGGCATCGTCATCTTTGGGGAGATCGTCCCACAGGCCATCTGTTCCCGCCACGGCCTGGCCGTGGGGGCCAACACCATCTTCCTCACCAAATTCTTCATGATGATGACCTTCCCCGCCTCTTACCCGGTCAGCAAGCTCCTGGACTGCGTTCTGGGCCAGGAGATAGGCACTGTCTACAACCGGGAGAAGCTGCTGGAGATGCTCCGGGTCACCGATCCCTACAACGATCTCGTGAAGGAGGAGCTGAACATAATCCAAGGGGCGCTGGAGCTCCGCACCAAGACGGTGGAGGATGTGATGACTCCACTCCGGGACTGCTTCATGATCACCGGCGAGGCCATCCTGGACTTCAATACCATGTCGGAAATCATGGAGAGCGGCTACACACGCATTCCAGTGTTTGAGGGGGAGCGCTCCAACATCGTGGACTTGCTCTTCGTCAAGGACTTGGCCTTTGTAGACCCGGATGACTGCACTCCCTTAAAAACCATCACCAAGTTTTATAACCACCCCTTGCACTTCGTTTTCAATGACACCAAGTTGGACGCAATGCTGGAGGAGTTTAAGAAAGGTGGGAAATTTTGGTATCTTTCCTTGGCTTGCTCTTTCTCTCTGCATCCTCTTTCCTCCTTGAGGGCTCTGGCCCTCACATCACCCCCCAAGGCAAGTTGGCTAGATTTTCTCCTCTCTCTTGATAGCAAAGTCGAAAGGGTGGCGTGGATTTGGGGATGGATTGAACTAGTAAAATAGTTTATCCTTATCCCCATGATCGAAAAGCAGGCTTTGTAATTTCTGTGCATTATAGGCCCCCGCCCCCTCGTGGAGGGCCTCTGGTCTTGGGGATTCTGCCGCACTGGTTGTCTGGGTAGTGAGTGGGTAGGTGACAGTACGGGCTGGCAAAGGCTATGTCCTCAGAGTGATGTGCACTAGTCACGGGCACTTGGAAAACAGCTAAATAGTTCCTCTAAGCCCAAGGCAATCCTTTTCTTCCTCTTTAATCATCCACACTGATATTTCAAAGATCCGAATTCCATTTTTTAAAAGCTGCTGTTTCTGGTGACCTTTGGGGAAGGAGTCCTGCCTTTGAGTGGGGAGGAGGGGCGGGTGAGCCGAGCCCCACGGAAACAGTTCGCCTATTTTGGATTCCACTTGTCTCAGCTAGCAAAGAGGGCTTTGGAAACCAAAGCTAGTTAGTAATATGCCTTGAGCAGTTCAGAGGTAAGTTACCTTAGCTGAGGCCGTGTGTCTGGTTTTCTTCACTATTTGTTTTTATTTGCTGGGCAACAAATAAAATTTACTGAAGTAAATGTGGTTTTAGCAAAAAGCTTAATCGGCAAAAAGCAAGGAGATGAATTCCTTAATGGTAGCTTTTTTTATTTCTTGACTCACTGTAGTTTGAAAGTGTTCTTTTTTATCCTTGGTCACATGATACGTTAAAGTGTGCCTTTGCGTCCATCCTTTCTGTTCCAGGGTTTAAGAGGGAGGAAAAAAAAGGGCGGAGCCTGAGGTATGGGCCAAGCACATCACTACTTGTGTTTTTTTTTTTTTTTTTTTTTTGTGGGACCAGGGTTCGAACTCACGACCTTGCACTTGCCCAGCAGGCACTTGTGCCTCGGAGCTATCTCCCCAGCCCACTACTTGTGTTTTGATGCCATTTGTTTTGCTGCATCCTGACTAGATGAGTAGCAGTTTGTATCGTTGTCACTGAAGTTCTGCCAGTTTCTAGTAAATAGATCCTGTTATTTGAAATCCAAGGCGTGTGGAGTTGAGCGCCATGATGCAAGTGCGCCTGTTGAAATGTGCGTGACTCGTCATGACCTGATCATCCTCAAAATTAAGGTTTTTCATGGAGAATTTTGATCACTAGAGAAGGTCTCCTACGTGGTGGCAGCTTCCTACATGTGGGCAGTAAACACAGATCGAGTGCCGCAGGCTGTTCTGGCCCAGTGGGTGTTCCCTCTAGAATGGGACCACGGTGCAGTCATTTTCATATTAAAAAAAATAGAGCAGAATGTGCTCCGGAGCTTATTAACTTGCATTTACAAGTAGAAGATGCTTCTGGACGCCTACACAGTGAGCAGATGTCCATTATCTAGCGACAGCTTCCTTTAGGAATGCCATTTTTCTTTTCTGTGGTTAATTAGAGCATCTAAACAGTTCTTCATTCTGCAGTAATCCCAGTAATGCAGGAAGATGCCCTGAAATGCTTAAAAATACTTCGGAAGTTCTCTCTGGCACTAAGTTTTCCAGTTTTCATATAGATAATTTTTCATGAGTTCTCTTTAAATTGAGGATATTCTCCATCAGTTTACAGATTATTGATCACAGTAGTTTGTACTCCTTGCTGGAATCTTTTTTTGCAGAGTACGTGTATGTGTGTATGTGTGATTGACACAGGGTTTTTCTATGTAGTTCAGGCTTTGAAGTCACTTTGTAGCCCAGGCTGGGCTAAAAACTCGTGGTGATCCTCCTGCCTCAGCCTCTTGAGTGTTGGGATTACAGGTGTGTGCCACCACATCTGATTTCCATGCTGTAATCTTTTCTTCACCTTGATATCTTTTTTCTTTGAAAATTTAATTTCATCTCCCGGCTCAGTAATCCCACTCCTGCTCAATTTTTTTTGATGGTACCAGGGATTGAACTCAGGGCCTTATGCTTGCCAGGCAAGCACTTATTCCACTGAGCTATCTCCCCAGGCCCTACTTTTGTTTTTTATTTTTTTGTCTCTTTGGGACAGGGTCTTACTATGCAGTTCAGGCTGGCCTTGAGCTCATTTTTGTAGCCCAGGCTGGTCTCAACTTGCAAGGATCCTCCTGCCTCAGCCTTCCAAGTGCTGGGATTACAGGCGTGCACCACCATACCGGGCTGAGGCCCTACTTTTAAAATCTGTATTATTTTGAGATTTGTTTTTGGTTGTATGACTTGAACAAATGTTGTATGACTGATTTATTTTGGTCAAAAACTACCCCCCCCCATCACCTCTCACTATCTTTTGGAAAGCATTAAGTTTTCTTTTTTAATTGAATTGCTCATAATTTTGTCCCTAGCCAAAATGATGCAGAGTATTTGGTTAGGAAGATTATATAAGGTAAAGGTACTTTCCAGCTAGTGGCATATTAAGAATATGAGAGAGACACTGTTGGCTACAAATCAGAAATTTAAGTCATGATCTTAAAAGGTGCTTGTTACTTAGATTGTAGGAGTAATTGGTTTTCCACTTTCCTTCTCCTAGGTTTTTCTTTCTTTGAGACAGGATCTTGCTGTGTCGTTCAACCTGCTCTTAAATGCAGCAATCCTCTTGCGTTAGCCTCCGGAGTGCTGAAATTATAGCTGTGCCACCAGGCCTGGCTTCCTTTCTTGGATCTTATCTGTGAAAACGTTTTACCAGGTTCTTTTGCTTTTCACTTTTTTTTTTTTTTTGGCGGGACCAGGAGATTGAACTCAGGACCTTGCATTTGCCAGGCAAGTGCTTTATTCTGTTGGGCTATCTCCCAGCCCCGCACTTTCAAGTTATTTCTCCTATTCCCCTCCCCTGCTTCCTTCTTTTTCATACAAATCGAATCAAATAATGTGGGAATTGAACCGACTGTGCTGGATGTGCAGCACAAGCCCTCTGCTGTGGAGCTGCATCCCATTTTCCAATTCAGTTGCGGCTTAAGTTTATCAATTAACTTTCTATTGTTTTTCTTGTATTGAGTAAGGGTGTGTGACATGATGTGAAGATTTCCTTTCTGTCTTTCCTTTGCCTCCATTTCCAAGAAAGCATAAATGAAACAAACCTTCCCAATAGTGCCAGCTGTCACTAACACCAAATGGGTCAGATCATTTATCCAGATCTTGAAAATTCCTCATCTTAATTAAGGAGAGCTATATTGACACTTGCCTGTATGGAGCTGTTCTGAATCAGTCTGGGTTATTCTTTACTTAAAGAAGGAGAAGTAGATCAGGCTCCATTTTTCTTTTTTTTTTTTTTTTTTTTGTGGTATCAGAAATTGAACTCGGGATCTTGTGCTTGCCAGGCAAGCACTTATTCTACTGAGCTATCTCCTTGGCCCCCTTAGAAGGAGCGATAGAAAGGCCTATAATGTGAAAAGAGAAGCTACCTGCATAAATCATGTGTGAATGTCTTCATAATTCTTACAAGATTTTTGCCTGGGTACCAGGAAGCTATTAACTTTGAGGTTGGAAGATAGGAATCATGCTAATTGTACAGGTTGATTATGATGAAGCTGATAACTGCACACCTACTTTCTCTGCCAGGTGGGATGAGTCACCTTGTTACCTTGACATGAATCACCTTGTTAAATCTTAGCATTGCTGAATGAAGCATTGTCTCCATTTTACAAATGAGAATCTTGAGGCTTAGATTGAATGATGTACTCAAGGTCAAGGAGTGATTTTTCTCAATCAAGTCTTAAATCAAGTGTGGATGACAGTAAGGCTTGCATTCTTTGTCACTGTCCCTGCCCCCCCCCCCC